>NCKU01002787.1:322-17525 GCA_003675995.1 Dinothrombium tinctorium | reverse complement strand
AAATATTATTTATAAATATTTGTGCCATTTTTTACCATATATTTTTAAATTTTTTAATTCCAAAAAAACCTTTTACATTAGTAGATAGGACCCCGGTATAGGTCCAGGGGAATCCCCTGAACCCATACCGAGATCCTTAGCGTAGGTCTAAGGGACTTTCCCTCTAGCCTTAACAACTCTAAAGGACTTTAACCCTTCGTTCGAGTCCTAAGTACTTCTAAGGGACTTTCCCTTCTGCGACTGGTACCTAGGAAAGCCAAGTACGTGACTTTAAACTTTAATTTTTTCAAGTTCAATATCAATGTTAAGGTGACCTGACTGCTGAAAATTTCCTAAAACTTAATTGTTATTCTATCAACACTAGAAAGCAATTAATCTATGACAAAATTAAGCCAAAAATAGTTCCAAAATTGGTTCTGAAATTTCCAGTTTTCATGTCTACGTGACCCGCTGCATTGGGTATTTCTTTTTGAGTGCTATATAAGACCCTCTCAAATTCGAGAGCACTTCAGTCATGGATTCAGAACTGTGCGAAGTGTGCTTCATCGATACAGCCAACGCAAAACTTGATGGTTGCTGGCACAAGTTTTGCGCTGGCTGCACCATCGAGTGGTCCCGGGCTGAGGCTTGCCGCAATGGGTTCACATGCCCGAAGTGCCGGCAACCATCGACGTTTTTCGTCAATGAGGCCGGTAAACGTAAGTATATATTGTTTTAAATTAATTTTTTAATTTCTTTGTTTTTAGGGATCAAACTTAGGAGAAACCGCCGTCGCCGTCGTCGTCGATGGATGTCGACGACGCCCGTTCGTCCGGAGGTGCTCCGCCGGACGACAGCGGAGGATCGCATTCTCCGAGGAATGCGATCAGAATATCGCGCCATAGTGCGCGAAATCGACGCGATTATGGGTCCGCCATCACCACCACCACCACCACCACAGCCAGCAACACCACCACCACCACCACCGTCACCACCTGTGATAGACCTCGTGGAGGAAATAGAGATCCTCTACGAGGTTATTGTAATTGATTAATTTCAATTTTTAAATTTTTTATTAATAAAATATTTTTTGTTTTAATTTTGATTGTTTTTTTCGCGCTTTGTTTCAGGCCTATTTAAGGCCTATTTTAGTCTATTTTTTAATTTTTCATTTTTTAAATTTGATTTTTAGCTTTTTTAATTCGATTAAGTGAGTTAGGACTATTATATTCTATTTTACTTTAATTTTATCAATCTAGGTCTATTTGAAGCCTATTTTTGTCTATTTCGCTCATAAAAATAATTTAAAGTCAGTTTTTAGGTGTTTTAAGCTATCCTGAAATAATAGACATTATTTTATCTATCATTTTAATTCTGATTGTTTTAGACCTATTTTAGGTCTATTTATGTCTATTTGAGTCTATTTTTCTTAAGTTTTTACATGAAATTGTTTTAGCGAAAATTTTATGATTTTCAAACGTAATTCAATTAGTCCCTTTGATTTCATTGAATTTCATGTCTATTTTTGGTCTATTGCTGTCAATTAGGAAAACCACTTGTCCTTTTTTCATCATTCAAACGTCATTTACATACATACATTGTGTCTTACAATATCCTAATTAATTATGCAAATTTGGTCTACAATAGTCTATTTAAAAGCATTTTTATTATTTTTGCTTTCTTAATATAATTTTATAATTATAACGATTCCTTAAGCTGTTCTTACTCTCTTAAACTCATGTATATAATTATTCATTCAAGTGGCGCCACCTAATACATATTGTTAACAAAAATATTAAATCTTTAATACACTTCGAAATCTTTCGTTTTTTTTGTGCCCGAATTAAGAACTTCAGCTCAACGTAGACAAATTAATGCCTAGGAGCGGCGTTCAGGGCGTGTTGACCGAATTAAGAACTTCAGCTCAACGTAGACAAGTTAATGTCTAGGAGCGGTGTTCAGGTCAACAATGACCAAATTAAGAGCTTCAGCTCTACACAGGTAACTTAATACCCGGGAGCGGTGCTCAGGTCAAATCCAACCAAATTAAGAGCTTCAGCTCTACGTAGACAAGCTAATGCCTAGGAGCGGTGCTCAGGTTGGTTTTATGTAACCGTATGGAACGGTTATATTTTCTTTAATTACTCTTTTATCAGAGGTTGCTTTATATATTTTTTCAAAGTGCCTTGTAATAAGGTTGTGGTGCACATCGGTTTTAATTTGTTGCTGAGGACATGATATTGTGATAGTTTCACCTTTTGTGAATGCCTCAGCAATTTCAAGCATTTTTTTAAAGTTGATTAAATCGATTGTTTTTTCGTTTAATGTTATTCCTTTCACCTTCATAGGTGCAAAGGTTTCATTATTTGCTTTAAGTATTTCATAGGAGTAATTTTTAGGCCCTAAAGATGCAAATTTAGTGCATCGGGCATCCCCGTAATCCTTTACTATTTCATCGGTTAAGTCACCGAGGAAATCTCCACATTGGATTAGAGGATCAGTGTATTTTCTGTAATATAGAACCGAGTCAGTATCGTGATACAATACTGAACCCGGTCTTTGTTTTTCGATTTTTTCCATTAAGTTATAAAGCTCTAAGCGAGCATATGCAGTAACGTAAGAAGATACTGCAATATTTGTTTTTCCTTGTTTTGCATCGTTTTCATTTTTATACACCCAAGTAACGAGAAGCATGTTTTCATTCACCATAACTTCTCCTTTTATTTCAATTTCTTTGTCCTCGAATAGTTTGAAGTATTGGTCATAACTGGTAACTAATTCTGTTGTTGGGAGGTTAGATCTTTGTGCTAATTTTCCCCAAAATGAGTTTAACATGATTTTAGCTATGAAGCGTAACGCTTCATTTTTTTCAATTTTTGAATATTCTAAGTCAATTCCCTCTCTTTCCTTATATTTTTTAAGGTATTCTTGTTTTTGGTCTTCGGTTTGGCACCATCTAGGCCAACCGCTAGACTCTTGTTTTATTTTTAACCACATGTTTATATAGGATTTAAATAGTGTATCGGTAATTGAGGTATAATGTAATACCTCGTAAATTTCTAATAGTTTATATCCTCTTTTTAAAGATTCTTTTAGTTCTTCTGTGGTCCATGTTCCTGTAAAGGAACGTTCGGACTCTTTATGTGTGCATGTATCTAATGTTTCATTTGCACATGTACGGCAAAGAGGAAACATTAGTTTATTGTTTACCCTTACAGGTAAAACAGGTAGATATAAATCTTGGGGAGGTAATATTTTGCATTTGACGAAACCAAAATATGGCTTGAGGGTTTCGTCAAAGTTTTCGCGTATAACCTTTGGATGCCCAATAGGATATTTTTTAGTTTTTAAAACAAACGGGTAAAGAGATGTGAAATCTAAATATTTGATTTCCTCATCATCTTTAACCTCGTAGTAAAATTTTAAATTGTTTGTACGACCCCCAAAGAATGCATCTCTTATTCTAGCGGGGCGATATTTTTCTAATTTGCTATAATAAGCATATCGCTCATTGGTATATTTTCTGCATTCATTATTGTTTTTACGCAAATTTTTATATTCACACTCCCATATAGAAGTTGTTTTGTAACCAAGTTTTTTATAATATTCAATTTTTTGTTGTGTTTGTAAATACTTTTCATTGTTTGGTTCATTGGAGCAAGGGCAGCCATGCCATTTGCATCCAAAAAACTCAAACACATGTTTTTCATTGGGAATTAACCCATCAGCAAAAGCTTTGCCTACTGGATGTTCCCTTTTAATTTCTTTATTTAATTGTTTTTGTTGCCAGTCTAGCCAGCAATTTGAGCTTTTACTTTGAATTCTTGTAGGGGAATACCCATCAATAGGTGTTATTCCAAGGGTATGTTGTGATAGAAATTTTGTGCGGAACACCTCAAGTCCTATTGATGCTAATGTAAAGCATCGTGTAAAAGGATCGAGGTCTGTTATTGATTTAAAATTTGATCTAAAGACGAGGACACTTTTTGTTAGAATGTCCACATCGTTTTTGCAATATTTCACCAATTCTGGTAAAAATTTGAATTGGTAGTTTTTATTTGTTTGTTCATTGTACCAATTTTTTAACTTTGATGCAGCACCGGGTTTCATGTACTCTACCCCGAAGTACTCTAAAGACGGTAGAGGTCCTTCGTATCCCCAATTCTCTAATTTGTTAAAGAAATGAGGAAAAAACCCCTTTTCAATTTCTACATTTAAGCCAAAAGCTTTTGGCAGTGATGCTAAGGGTTGTAAGAAAAAAGATAGTGAGTCAATAAGACACACATTTAACACTTCAATGCGTAGCACTTTTCTTCCCGTCATAATGACAGACGGTTCAGGGTAGTTTCTACGCCACAAGTCCCTTAGAATAAAGTGAGCATCATACCCTCGAGCATTATGAGCAAATGCATATACACGCCCATCTTTAGCTTCGGCTTTTATAGCTGCATTTTTATAGAGATAATCGCAGAATTTTGTGATGCAATCTATACCTTTGAAATATTGGTATCCCTCTCCGCAAGAACTGCAAGAGGTAGTATTTTTAGATAGGGATTTTGTATCCCAGCATTCATCACAAACGGTGTTACTAATCAATAAATTGGGTACATGGCGGTAAACGCCATCTTGATTGATTTGAGCACTCTCTATATCATAGAGAACAAAGATTTTAAAAGCATTATCCTCGTTTATAACCTTATCCTTTTCTAAAGGTTTGATAAAGCAAAAGTGAGGATGTTGTTGGTAAAATTCACCACACTTAGTGCAGTAGTATTTATCACATTCATGTGTATTATATTTTAAATATCCTCGCCCACAGCAGGAACATATTTTTGAAAATTTGCATAAACCGTTTTGAAGATGAGTGCTATAACACTCTTCTCCAAAAAAGGTTTTGTTGCAATCAAAGCAATTTATGTTATTATCCGAGTGTTTTGAGCTCGAATAACAAGCAGGGCATCCATAAGAGCATTTGTGTTTAAATTTATGATCAAAACCTTTATGGCATTTATCACAATAATATTTATTTCCCAAATACCCTTTTATATTGATTATTGAGTTGTAGTGCCCTCCTTCAAATAAATCTAGGTATTCAATATAAACTTTTTCAAGTTTTTCTGGCCCTTTAAAAATAAGATTATTTTTATGCTTTGCGTCTACTACAACTATTTGAAATTCTATTTTTTCTTGGATTTTTGAAAAATCTGAGTGGCTTATTTCATTTTGTAAAGTAAAGCCACATTTTAATGCTAGATTTTGGGCGCCGAGCTCCTGTTTTTTATTTTTATCTTTTCGTACCTGCTGCCATTCATTTCCTTTACATTCATTCAATTTTGAATAAATGCAAACGTATAGGGCTCTAAAGAAGCACCCATTGTCTGTGTTGTTTATACAGACAACAGAGCGCTTACTTTTGCTTTCCTCGTTTAATGTTTTTGGTATACCTCTCCCTCTTATATTTTTTGTTAACGAAACTGTGAATTTAAATTCACCTTCTAATAAGAACTCAGAGTTCGATTGCACGATACTAAAAATAGTATCGAGAAACTCTTCTCGATTAAAATCAATTTTTGTACGTGGAGGGAGAAATATATCATAATCTAGGTTTTTGTTCTGCACCCCTACATGTATTATATCATTATTTTCTGCCTTTTCTAAGTGCGGTTGCATAATTTTTTCAAACATTGTATCTACTGCATTAGATACATCGAATATATTTTTAAATGAGCCTAAATTATGTGAGATACGAAAAGTACTCACCTTCTCCACACGTTTAAATCGTGTACTTGTTCTCGAAGGCTCCTCAGAAACAAGTTTCCATTCAAAGTTTGAACGCGATGAAAGATCAAGAGGAAAGTCTTTCCTTGATCGCTTCATCGGAAGAGGTTTCTTAACACTTAAGTCAAGCGGTTGAGACTGCATTTTCAATTGATGATTTTTGTTGAATTACCCCTGTTTTTATACTTTTCGAGTCTTTGAAAATACCCAATCAGCTTTGAAAGAGTGGGTTTTCCCCAACCTGTATATTTTACACATTCAATATATTGCATCAGAAAATTTCATTTATTACATCAGAAATCTCGTAAAACTTATACTATAAAACTCACACAGTCTTCGTTCAATACGTGATTATCATATTAATTTAAAATATTACAAGATAACTATCACTAGCTACATTATTTTTCGAATCATTTATTGCTCAGAAATCGTAAAGCTTATATTGTAAACCTAACATAGTCTTAGTTTGATACGTGATAAGCATATTAATTTATAATATTACAAGAAAACTATCGCTAGTTACATTATTTTTCGAATCATTGATTGCTCAGAAAATTTATCTCTGGGAATCCCTTTTGGTAAGTATAAAAGCAGCACCAAGATTCTTCTTCTTCATCAGTCTTACAATGGAGCGAGTCGAAGCAATTCAAGCTGTTAACCGAAACGTTTTGTACAGTTCTTTAAGTCTGAATTTCACAGCAAGTTCTTTTATTGAAAAAGTTATGTTTCGTCGAATAAGTGTTGGTGAATGTTGTGTATTTGACGATCTTCCTGTTTCCACCATCGAAAATCCTCGTTTTGGGTTGAGGTTCGCGTCCCACTTGATACTCAATATCAATCAACCCCATATTCTACAGCAAAAACTGTTGAGTTACATCTGTAATACTCGAGCTACGCAAGGAAATAATACCGCGTACCAACGCTTGGAAACAGCAGCATTGAATCAATACTGCTATCAATCATGGACCAACGTTCTTCCCAACATTATGGCCATCAATCCTTTATTCCCATTTCTGCAAGCAGAAATTGACGGTGTGGCAATATATGGTAACCAACCATACCGAATAGTGGAAGTAAAGATTCCCGAAATCGGAAAAATAAAAGGCAATATACCGTCGCTTATGATGAACAACGAGCTCGGGGGTATTAAGTGCAACGACGGCCATCCATACGTGGTTGCATCATTATACTTCCAGCTCCAAATGCAAATGGCCATTTTAAACATGAACGAAACAGATCTCATGTTTTATTCGCCACTAGACAACTCTTCCTTTATTCATCGTGTACATCTTAACAAAAAATATGTAGAAAACAACTTGGAGAAACTTTTTCATATATATAAATTATTCATAAAAATGTATCATGAAATTTATAAGAACTAATTCTAATAAAAAATTTGTTAAATGGCTAATCTTGAATTTTTTCAATTCTGTCACCCTTTTACATGCCTCATTGCTGGCCCAACATGCTCAGGCAAAACGGAACTTGTACGACGAATCCTCAAAAACAATCACTTACTTATAAACATAAACGATCCCTTAAGAGTGGTCTGGTGTTATGGGGTTTGGCAAAATGGATACAGTAATCCAATCCCAAACTTGGAAGCTATAGAGTTTATAAAGGGTCTTCCAGATGAAAATACACTTGCCTCCGAATCCCCAAACTTACTTATAATTGATGATCTAATGTACGAATTGGGAAAAAGCTCAAAGTTACTCAGCCTTTTCACAAAAGATTGTCATCATAAAAACATCAGCGTTATGTTTATTGTACAAAATTTCTTTTATAATGCTCCAATTATGCGCACAATAAGTCTTAATGCACATTACTTACTCCTCATGAAAAACCCACGTGACCGATCTCAAGCATTATACTTGGGAAGACAATTGTTTCCTCGATCTCCAAAGAGATTTGTTGAGGCTTATGAAGATGCAACTAGCGAACCATATTCTTATATAAAGGTTGATGTATCTCCAAAAACGCCAGATAAATACCGTCTTCAAACAAGAATAACCCCTGAGGAGAATTCTGGAAAATTTTCACCAATTGTATATGCGCCAAAATGAGCAGAAATTTAAAAGAATGTATGGGTAAACTACAATTAATTTCAACAATAAAAAACCCAAAGTTACGTAAACATGTTCTTAATGATTTGTGTGATGAGTGTCTTTACAATGCGATACACGAAATTTCTTTAAATGCTGTTAAAGGAAATATTCCTGTTAAAGGAAAAAACTTGAAAAATCTTAGAAAAAACAAAAAACTTATATATACACTAGCTAAAAAAATTCAAGATAAAAGGAAACAAAAGAAACTTGTTGTTCAGAGTGGAGGTTTCCTGCCTTATTTAATACCTGTAGTTGCTAGTGTTTTGACTTCACTTATTACTGATGGAGCACTCAGAAAAAATAACGATAACGCCAACTGAGTCGAAAAAAATTAACAACTTTCAAAAATATCAAGACAAACTAATTAAACAAATAAAAATCATTTTGAAATTAGCGAAAATAAATGCTTATGACAACGACGGTCGCATAAGGGGTGCTAATGGGGGTTACATTTCAAATAGCAATTTAATACAGCTACTTTCTCATGCCATGACAGCAAGCCGTATCTTACTTGCAGAAAAAGAATTTATTGATCTTTTATACGAAGCAGATGTTGATCCCGATTTAATTATAAACGACAATGTTAAAGTAAAATTACTAAAATTAAAAAATTCTAAACAAAAATCTGAAAAAGAAAATATAATTCATGAAGAAATTGAAACCCCTCCTAAAATTGAGAAAAGAAAGCATCAAGAAACAGATCAAAATGAAGAACCGCCATTAAAACGTATAAGAGAGGATCCTTCTATGCCTCTTTTATACAAATACAATGATATTGATTATAACGAAATTGATCATTCGCAAAAAAGTAATATAAACGCTAAAAAACGAAAAATCTGGGAAATTCCAGATGAATAAAGACGATGAAAATTTGTTACATAAGTTGTATTACAATCCTAAAGAAGCCACATGTTTTAGTTCTGATTATAAGTTGTTCAATGCAGCTCGACTTCAATCACCGACAATCACATCGAATGATGTTAAAAAATGGCTTTCTTCTCAAATTTGTTATACACTTCATAAACCTCTACGGCGAAAATATATTAGAAACCCTATTATCGTCTCAGCAATTGATGAGCAATGGCAGGCTGACTTAGTTGATATGCAAGAATTTGCCAACTTTAATGATAATTATAGATACATATTAACTGTAATTGATTTATTTTCAAAATATTCATGGGCAATACCTCTCAGAAATAAGACTTCAAAATCAATTATCAATGCATTTGAAATAATATTTAAACACAGGTATCCACAAAAGCTTCAAACTGATAAAGGAAAAGAATTTGATAACTTTGAATTCAAAAAATTTTTAATCAAATATAAAATAAAATTTTTCACTTCGAACAATACTGAAACAAAATGCCCAATTGTAGAAAGATTTAACAGAACACTTAAAACAAAAATGTTTAAATATTTCACAGCGAATGGCACTCGAAAGTATATTGATGTGTTAAATGATCTTATAACAGGGTATAACAATACAATTCATAGGACAATCAAAATGAAACCTATTGATGTTACAAGAGGAAATTCTAAACAAGTGTTCTACAACATATATAAAGTTCGTTCGAAACGTGATCTTAAAAGAAACCTAAAAACGAAGCTTATGGTGGGTGATAAAGTTCGAAAACAATATAAACTTAACCCATTTGATAAAGGATATTACCCGAATTGGTCAGACAATATATTTCAAATTGCTAAAGTTGTACATTGTCCTGAAAAAACACTTTACAAAATAAAAGATGAAAAAGGAATACCTATTTCTAAAAGATTTTATAAAGAAGAGATACAAAAAGTTATACCTTTAGTGTTCCGTGTTGAGAAGATATTAGCACGTAGAAAAAGAAAAGGAAAAACAGAATATTTAATTAAATGGTTAAACCATCCAGAAACTTACAATTCTTGGGAACCAGCAGAAAATATAAAAAATTTATAATAACAATTCAATTTAAATTGTAAAATAAAAAATGATTCAAGAAAATTTTTACGTAACACTTCCAAGCAATGTGAGTTCAGGATCTTATTTTCCTGAAAATAAGGTGTGTAATTATGTAACAAAACTGCCTTTACGTTTGTCTCTCAATGATGAATGGCAAGTTGGTTTAACTGAAATATCATACACTTATAGTTGGAATAATATTCCATTTGATGTTCCCATAAAAGTTATTGTGCTTAATCGACGATTAAAAAATGCCTTCGTCATAGCTCAAGATGAATACTTGAAAGCTGGACAATATGATAATGTTGAGGCTATTATTTACGAGATTAATGAGATTCTTAAAAAATACAAAACAAAAAACACTGTAAACAGAGATATATTTCCTGAAATTGAATACGAATCCATATCTAATAGAATTGTTATTAAAACTGGCTATAATATAGATACTGAGAATATGCTGGCTTTAAACTTTGATGAGCATCTTTGGAACCTGTTTGGATTTGATTATCGTTTCATAAAGAAAAGGTATAATCAAATTGGCAAAATGGAGTTTAAAGCAGATGCGGTTTATAAAATAAGAGCAACAAATGCTGTTGATATTAAAGCCAATATACATAATGTTTTTGTTTATGCTGATATAATCAAACCATCATTTGTTGGCGACTCCTTCAAAAGATTATTACGAGTTGTAGATATTCCTCCAAATACAAAATTTGGAGATCAAGTGACAATTAAGTACACGAATCCTTACTATTTTCCAATTCAATCTAATGAGTTTGAAACAATTGAAATCGCTTTAAAAGATGATGTTGGTGAAAATATTAAGTTTCAATTTGGTAGAGCAATAGTTGTTCTACATTTTATACACAAAGGAACAAAAAATTATAAAAACAATGACGTCATTACATAAAGCAAAAATGAATCCATACACTCAGTATTACGTGAATCAAGCTGGAAACGGAATATCAGGCTTTCAAGGCCAACGTTTTCAAAGAGGACATGGTTTCTTTGGAAGGATATTTTCAGGTGCTATTTTGCCTGCATTAAAATTTCTAGGAAAACATGCTCTTTCTGCCGGAATTAATGTTGCTCAAGATTCTCTCCATGGAGCTAAATTCAAAGACTCTTTAAAAAATCGAGTTCGAGAAGCTGGTTTTAACGCGGCTGATCAAGCTTTAGAAAGAGCAAAAATGTATGCTCAGACAGGAAGAGGTCTTAAACGCAAAAAGAAAAAATGTAAAACAAAAAAATGTAAAGCGAAAAAATTGAAAAAACAGAAAAATTTACCGCTTTTAAAATCTAAAATTAAAAAACGAAAACGAAAATCAAAGAAAGTAAATATACGTAGGAACGAAATATTTATATAAACAACCAAGATATAATGCCTCAAACAAAGAAAATGAGTACAATTCATAATTTATCAGGTATTGCTCCTCTCCCTGAGCTTGATCTATTTGGGGTTCCCCCAACTCAGACAAGCATCGAACGTGATCTGTATACAGAACATAGACCTATTTCAATACTTGATTCATCATATGCTATATCTTTTATTATCAACACAGCATCTGATGAATATATTCAACTTAGAGAGGCTATGTTACATTTGGTGCTTCAAATTAACTTGCATAAAACAGATAAAACTGATGTAACTGCTCTCGATTGGAGTAAAGTATGTCCTGTTAATAACTTTATGCATTCAATTTTTAAACAAATCGATATAGAAATAAATGGAAAACCAATAACCTGCGCCTCACAAACATATGCTTACAAAGCTTATTTAAACACTATACTTGGATTTTCTGATGATGCCAAAAATTCGCAATTAAGTGGAGTTATATATGAAAGCGATGATTCTACAGACAAAGATAAAGTTGTATCAGCTCGCTCTGCGTATATTACACCAACTACAGTGAGTGCTGATGGAATGGGTAAAAAACTTGATTTAATGGGCAAACTTCACATTGATTTGGCAACACAAGGCAGGGCTATTCTTGGAGGATCGCAAATAAAAATTACTCTTATTCCTAATGATCCAAAATTTTATCTTCAGACTCCTGATGCTAAGATTATTCCTTCTGTTACCTTTTTAAATGCATCATTATTTGTGCATAGATCCAAGGTTTCAAATGCAATCGAAACAGCACATAACATAGCACTTGATCATGGTACTGTAAAGTACCCATATGTTCGCAATGAGGTTAAATCTTTTAACATTAGCTCAGGCACACTATCAGCGAATATCGATAATGTTATTAGTGGTGTTCTCCCTCGAAGAGTTTTTGTAGCCTTCGTAGAAAATAAAAGTTTTATAGGAGATTTATCAAAAAACCCATTTAATTTTAAACACTTTAATGTTAATTATATATCATGTTTTACCGATGGGGTTCAATTTCCTTCTAAACCTTACACTCCAAATTTCTCCGAAGAGCTCTACGTAAGAGAATATATGGGACTCTTTGAGGCTCTTAACCAGCTAACAACAGACTCAGTTCTTTGCCTAAACAGAAAAGCATGGGCGAATGGTAATACAATATTTGCTTTTAATCTTGCTCCTGATTTAAGCGATGGCTGTGCTCTTAGCGCACATGTTAACCCAATAAGAAGAGGATCATTACGACTTGAAATTAAATTCTCAAGCGCTTTAACTACAACAATAAACGTGCTTGTATATTGCGAATATGATTCGTTACTACAAATTGATAAAAACAGAGAGCCATTTACAGATTTCATGTAAAATGGATACTATTACTATTAATTATTGCCTCAGAAAAGAAAAATCTTTTCTCGGTGCTTTTCCTCGTGATAAAATTCCCAAATCATCAAAAAGACCAATTGCATTAATTATAAATACCGATGATTCGACCTCTCCAGGTGAACATTGGGTTGCTTTACTTCTTTTAAGCAATGGTTTCGGTGAATATTTTGATTCTTTTGGGATTCCCCCAATGCTTGACACAATAATTGATTACCTTTATGAAAACTGCGAAAATGGGTTCGTATATAATACTTTCACTCTACAAAATGTGACGTCATCAACTTGCAGTCATTATTGCCTTCTTTATATATTAAAAAGATTACAAGGATATACTTTTTGTGAATTTTTAAATATTTTTGGGAAAAACCCAAGTCAAAATGATAAATTTGTTAAAAAAATTTTAAAAAGATCGCAAATTTTCTCTTAGAAATATAATGGGAAAACTCTATAAAATAAAACTTACTTTAGAGAAAAGTTGCAACCATGTCAAAGTGGAATACATATCTTACTTACAAGCTTACTAAAAACAACTCTGATCGGGAATATATTTTTCTCAGAGTTTGCGTACCTCCTGATAACTCTTGCGTTATCACTGATTTGCGCAAATATCGCGGTAACAGAGCCCTTCGGGTTGTAGTTTCTCTCCATCCAGTTGAAATTGAATGGATGATGGCAATGCTTAGTGATAAGCAAACAGGCCGCTTCGACTTTGACTTACGAAGAACTTTAGTAAAAAATCATGATAATGGAGCAACCATAACAGTTATAAAGCCAGAGGGATTAGAACAACGTCTTACACTCAATAACGATCAAATTAAATTACTATTGGAAAACAAAAACAATATATTTCAAATCATCAAAAGAGAACTTGATAAAATTAATAGCCAGAACCAAATGGAGATTGAAACCGAAAAAACTAATGCTAAACGTTAACCTGAGCACCGCTCCCGGGCATTAACTTGCTTGTGTAGAGCTGAAGCTCTTAATTTGGTTACGTAATTAAAAAAACAAAAAAAACAAAAAAAGACAGATTTTGATTGCGCAAACGCGTTGTATAATATATATAAGCTTAAAATATGTGAATAAAGTTTAGTTTAAGATGGAACTTAGAATAAGTAACATCACAGCTACAATTCAATTTAATACAACTATTGAATTGCAGAAATTTACAAACCTTTTCAATAAAGTCTGCAAGTATAACCCTCATAAGTTTGTGGGGGTTGTGGTAAAGCTTTCTTTCCCGAAAGCAACATTTCTTCTTCATAAAACTGGAAAATCGATTATTCTCGGAACAAATTCTAAAAGAAAACTAAACTATGCCTCAAAAAAACTACTAAATATGATTAAACAACTATATCCTGAAGCAAGTATTGCATCATTATCTATACGCAACATGGTTTTACATGGGAAATTCCCGTTTCAACTAGATCCTTTTAACGTGAAAAAGATTAAACCAGATCAAATTCAATATGAGCCTGAATTATTTCCTGGAATCAAATACTTTGTTAAGGACACAAAAATTTGTGTGACTATATTCTCTAATGGGAAATTCTTCATCACCGGCGTTACTTCAAAAAATGATGCCGCAGAGATTATTAATTCTTTTTATCTTGAGTTGTCAATGGCTGATAACTTATAATAACTTTTCAATGATCTTACTTTTCATTAAATATGGATAACTTTTTTATCTTCTGGTTATTGCTTGGGTTAACTACAATAACGTTATTAAATTACCACACTTTACGTCGATGTAATAGTTGTGGGTATGAGGTTAAACGATTAAACGATTTCCATCTTAGAGCAAATATTACTTTCTCTCCTCGCAATAAGAACCTGTTTAAAATTATAAATGATTTACTTATATATCATTATGAACGTGAACAGAATATAAATAAAACCTGGTTTTCCCAACTTAATCAAACCAAATGTGGATATTTAGGGAGAACGGTGGTATATAAATTCTTCAAAAAATAAGAACTCTTATCAGTAACTCAATAGATTGGAGTAACTATGGATGAAATAAGAAGCCCCTTTCTCTCATTTGATAACCTTATTAAAAAAGAATATATGAGATTCTTAACATTTTATTTCGGGACTTGGTATCCGAATTGTTTCTGTGGTAAAAAACTTGCTAGAGCTGGGTTTTATTATACTAACGATGCATACGTTTTTTGTGCGTTTTGCAATGCACGAATTCATCAAACAGATTGCTCCGATGACCCAATCGAACTTCATAGAATTAAATCCCCTAACTGCCTTTTCGTGAAGGGGTGTGATGTTGGGAATGTACCGTGGTATCTGCCTGATCCTTACAAAAAACCCGACGAAAATCCAGTTTTACATGAATAACTCAATGTCTGGAAACCGGTTCAGAGTGTTGCATGAGAAAACCTGAAGTCCCTAATATGCTCTACAAAAAAAACGTCAGATCTTAGAAGCAGAAGAGTATATAAAGAGAAGGATTGTAAAGAGCTGTTCATATCGCAAAGTATCCCAGCTCTGTGAACACAAAATGACAGCCGTTATAGACGCATGTGAAATGGATGTGAAATCCAAACGCATAGAGTCGTTTGAATTACTTGGCTGGCCTATTAGTAAACCAACACCTGAAGAGATGGCCGAAGCAGGACTCTACTGTGTGGGTTTTCACGATCATGTGAAATGTCCTTTCTGCCACGTTTACTTCGCATCGTGGGCTGAAACAGAAAATCCTTTTGAAGTTCATAAAAGAACTTCTCCTTGGTGCCGCTTTTTCACTGAGCGTAAACCAAGACTTGCCGAGGATATAATTGAATATCCTCTTAAGACCGAAAAAATGCGAAATAAGAAACTGGAGTTCAAATTATTTAAAAAATTACTAAGAAAATAAAGATACAAATGTATTTGAAAATATTACTAAGAAAATAAAAAATGGTCTGGACACCGGTTCCAAGTATTAAGTTACTTGAGTAAACCTGAAGTCCTTAATATGACCAACAAAAAAACGAAAGATTCTGATGAAATCTTTATAATAACTCGCGAAGTGTATAAAATTATTGTGATTTTCAAAATGGGCAAAAAAGTCACATTTGATGATAATACAATTACTTTATACTTTCATAAATCGAAAACCGAGATTGATAATGAAAAACATCTCGAAATTGAAATCTTGGATCGTACAAGATTTCGTTTAAAAATAAGTGTTTACAGCGATATAATTTCTAAGGTGTTTTACAAAAAACATCGACGAAAAATATATCGTCAACGATTTAGTGACGTCATTAAGTACTACAATGATCAGCAAAAATTAAAGCAATGGTTAAAATCATTCAAAAATTTATAATTATCAACCTTTGTAGTACAAAAGCAGTCAAATATGGGAAACAAGTCAAGCCCACCTCCTCGCGGTGTTTCCTGGATAACGCTAACGGGCCTCTGTCTCAAACTGACATACTTACCTTTTAAAAATTAAGGGGTTTTTAAAAGAGGGTACTTACCGCTATCGAGTACTTTGACATAAGGTCACTCAAGAAATGTAAGCTTTTTGATTGTTATTATAAAAATTTAGTATAATGAATTAATTAGAAATTAATGCTGGGGTTATTCAAGACATAACCCAAGATTGAGATAGAATCCCAATTATCTTGAACTTTTTTCAAAGCTTATATCTCATTGGCTAATTAATTGATGTCATCGATATGGGTTTTAAAAAAGTATATAAGAACGTCACTTCTATTTTTTTGTTCATTTAATAAAGAGAAGTCGAAACGATGGAAACACAAAAGTGTCTTGAAAAATATTCTGAAGTTTTTATTCCCCCGAAAATTAATTGGGTCGAAATAATGGAAAAACAAAACAATGAGATCCCAAATATCACAAAACCAAAAGAGGTGTTCTTTCTAAACTTATATCATCACCGATTAAGAACATTTGGAAATTGGCCTCATGATTTTCTTAAGCCCGAAGACTTTGCTTTTGCCGGATTCTATTATCTTCAAAAAGAGGATTATGTTCAATGCCATATGTGCAAATTAATTCTTTATAAATGGAAAAAAGGGGCAGATCCAATTAAAGAACATATTCTTAACCAAGAAAAGAAAACTAATTGTTGGCACTTAATTGTTAAAGGGCTCATTTAAACTATAACTTTGCTCTTTCAAAAAAAATCGAAAAGCCAACAAAAAAACGTCAGATTATGCACATACCCTTTAGATGAACTTGAGGAGCCTCAGCAGCCTACTCGAGAGCTGCTTAATACTGGCGGGGAAGTCTCTTAGAGTTGCTTAGGAATTGCTTAAGGCTAGAGGGAAAGTCCCTTAGACCTACGCTAAGGACCTCGGTATGGGTTCAGGGGATTCCCCTGGACCTATACCGGGGTCCTATCTACTTACATTTTTTTTATTTAAAAGATAGTAAATTATTGGAATTCATTAATATTAAAAAATTCTTCAAATTGATTTTGATCATATTAAATAATTGTTTACTATCAAATCTCTTTATTTTTAACTGAATATCAAGCAATGCATGCTATTCAGCAATTCTCTACTGTCAAAACAATAATAAGGTTTTGCGAAGAAAAGAAATTTATTTTCTTAGGTGAATATTTAAACAATTTACGGTCTAGAAAAAATAACTTAGGTATATCTTGCATAAGTAAAAAAA
>NCKU01002786.1:0-17526 GCA_003675995.1 Dinothrombium tinctorium | reverse complement strand
TGCTGAACCTGGTCCGAATTTGTTTGTTAGCGAGTTGCCGCAAATCGTGGCCACCGTTGCCGGATTCGGACTGCTGTTGTACTGGATTCGCAAGAAACTTTCTTAGTTTCTTGTGCGCTCCAAAAAACTGCGGTTTCCGCGGTTTCCCCTGAATAAGGGGTTTGGAGAGTGAACACTTGGCCACCTCCCCGTGGTACTCTCTGGGCAACAGGTTGTTAAAACCTGGCTAAGAGTCAAGTGCAGCGAAGAAAATTTAACCAAAATTTTGTGCTTCACGACTTTCGCTTATTCAATTGTTTTTCGCTGAACTATTTCACTTCTAAACATTATTTTCATTCAAACACATACTTTGCCATAAATTTTTGAGCAGAAAAACCGACACCTGAAATTTGCTCAATTAATCGACGTCTCAATTGAAGCTTTTTGAATAGTTAATCTTCTTTGTATTTGTTTTTTTAAATAATACTTTTGGACAAAAAATGTGAACCGAAAATCAATGTTTTTATTAAAAAGATGCTTGAATGTTTAAAATTTTCACTTTTTAATAAACGCTTTGCAAACAAATAAAATTCGCATCATATTTTGCTTAAATCAATTCATTGTTTCTTCTTGCCTTTAAAAAGTAGACCACAATTAATTTTCTTTTTTTAAGTGTTTAAATTTATTAAAAGAATCTTTTTTTAATTAGTCGTCTTATAAGAGATGCAAATGTTTAATATAAGAAAAAAGGAAGGCTTGTGTGATCTATTACTACGCTGTTCAACGCTGTTTTGCTTGTAAACCAAGATTATTTGAGTTTATTGCTGCTTTGCAGCGAACTTAAATGCATTTTAATAAACTATATTTTTATCTAAAATAAATCTATAACCATTAAATACTTAGAAATACATTAAAATTTACGAAATTTCAATCTTAACACAGAGAAGATAAGAAAAGGCTAAAGATTAACATCAAACAAAAAGTTGCAACATTGCATACAACGATGAACACGTTTTTCTATCTTCAATGCGTGTGTTTGAGTGAAAAAATGTTTAAAAGTGAAATAGTTCAGCGAAAAACAGAATTGAAAAAGCGAAAATCGTGAAACAAAATTTTGGTTAAGTTTTCATTGCACTTGGTTCTTAGCCAGGTTTTAACAACCTGTTGCCCAGAGAGTACCACGGGGAGGTGGCCAAGTGTTCACTCTCCAAACCCCTTATTCAGGGGAAACCGCGGAGCCCATAGGAGCGCGCTATGAAATGGCTGCATTCTCCAATTCGCTTCCGAACTTTTACAAAATTCAGTGAAACATTGAACCGATCACAGAAAATTGGAGGAGTTTTGCCATCCTTGGGAAAGAGTGAATTGTCAAGATGTTGAGCGTATTGTTGGAGGATGGGAGATTTGGTATTTTTGACGCAACATCAGGCTGATTGGCGTTCATTGTGTAATATTCGTGATTTATTTGTGGATTTTTTATTCTTCAAAATTTTGATTAATTTAAGGACTGTTGTCTCATTAGAATTAAATAAACTTAACTTAACTAACTAACTAACCGCAGTTTATTGGAGCGCACAAGAAACTAAGAAAGTTTCTTGCGAATCCAGTACAACAGCAGTCCAAATCCGGCAACGGTGGCCACGATTTGCGGCAACTCGCTAACAAACAAATTCGGACCAGGTTCAGGTTGAGCAGATTGATCGGTTTGAGCAGTGTAATGATCGCACGACATAGTCGCAGTGTTGACAGTGTGAAGTCGCAACACAAAATGAGCAAGAAAATGAATTCAAAGCTCGATTTGCATTCCTCCTGTTTTTTCAAGACTCCTTCTTACTACTTTGATTAAATCTTAGTAATTAATAATATTATAAGTTGATTAATGCTATAATTTAATGATATGTTCAACGTTGAATTTACTCAAACAAGTTTTGATCGCTTCTTTTTTAAAATCTATCTTAATATACACCATATATTTATATGCACCACTATATAGTTGAAACAGGAAACCGAAAGCGTAATGTTTATCGTTTTCAGCAACACTTCACTTCCGTTTTTCGATAGCTCAAAAATTTTTCGTTTCAAACACTTATTAGTTGAACTTTTGCACACTGCGTAATGAGTAAGAAGTCCCTTGCGAGCAGAGCGATGCGTTCAAATTTTCGCTTTCGTTTTTCGAACTTTTTTCGAAAGCAAAACTTTTGCGAACGATGCTTGAAACGCTTTTCGCACACGTCTCACGCGACAAACGAGATTAAACGCGTGGTCGCGGCGCATAGCGAGTGGCGAACTGTGGTCGGTTTGGAAATTCACGCGCAGATCAAAGCGGAATCGAAGCTGTTTTCGCCGTCCTCTTCGAACTTTTACTCCCCTCCGAATTCGAACGTATCTTTCTTCGACTGTTCGCTTCCAGGCACATTACCTGTCCTCAACCGACGTTGTGTGGAAGCCGCGCTCAAGACTGCTTTCGCTCTTAATTGCACCATTTCCGAATCATGTACTTTCGATCGAAAGCACTACTTTTACGCGGATTTGCCTTCCGGTTATCAAATCACTCAACACTTGAATCCAATCGCCACAAATGGTCACATTGATTTCATTGTTTTCGATGAGTTTAAACCAAGCGATCTCTACAGTAAAAGAGTCGCTTTAACGCAAGTACAATTAGAGCAAGACTCTGGCAAATCGCTGCACGATGGAGCAAACAACCGAAGTTTAATTGATTTGAACCGATGCGGTGTTGCTTTAATGGAATTTGTTTTCGCTCCAACCATTTACACTGCAGTAGAAGCTGTTTCTTTGGTTAAAGAACTTTCGCTTATTTTGAAAAAGTATTAACTTTAAATCGATTAACAATCACAATCTTTTTTTTTTCTTAGAATCGATTGTTGTACCTGTAAAATGGAAGAAGGAGCGTTAAGAGTCGACGTTAATATATCAGTACATAAACCAGGAGAATCTCTCGGAACAAGATGCGAAATAAAAAATTTGAATTCATTCAATTCAATGCAGGCAGCAATAAAATACGAAGCCCTTCGTCAAATTAATGTACTTGAGAACGGTGGTACAGTTGTAAATGAAACGCGTGCATTCAATGTCCGTAGTCAAGAAACAGTTCCAATGCGTGATAAAGAAGTAGTTCAAGATTACCGCTTTATGCCCGAACCAAATTTACCTCCAGTAATCATTAAAAAAACTGTTGACAAAGAAAGTGAGACAAACCCGAATATAGTAGTCATTGATAAAGTGATAAATCAATTGCCGATTTTACCGAAAGAAGAAAGAGAAAGATTAAGCAACGAGTATGGTTTGTCTTCCAAAAATTGTTATAAATTAGTTGAAAACGACAAACTTTGCAATTTTTTTGAACATATAATGAAAGAAAAGCCAATGCGTGATGCAAATGCGCTCTCTTGTTTTCTACTTGTTGAATTAATGATTTCTTTACGCCAGTGTAAAACGAAGTTTGAAAATGCACATATCTCGAGGGAAGCTGTCGGAGAATGTTTCGATCTCTATTATGAAAAAACAATTACTGCAAATACAGCCTGTAATGTTTTGAATTTGGTGATAAAAGGGGAAAAGACAAGACCAATGAATATCGTCGATGAAAATGGATGGAGAGCAGTGAACGACGAACAAAAGAAACGCGAAATTTGCATGAAAGCAATAGAAGTGAAAAAACATTACGCTGAACGATACAAGAAGAAAGGCCAGAATTATTCTTTGAAACAACTGACAATGTTTATTAAACAATATTCAAATGATGCAGTTGATGAAGAAGATGCAATTAGAATTTTGGATGAAATTTTACAGCCACCGAAGAAAAATTAAGGCGTGTTACGTATTTTGTCATTTCTTTCACCAAAAACCTTCGCATGCAAAACAAGCAATTGACACAAATATGTGAGTATGCCTTTCTACATATATGAAATATGTTTTGCATACAAATTTATCCTCAAACTGTGAAGCCTTGTGCAAAACAGCTTTTTTCCGTTTTATGTAATAAAGTAAAGCGATTGACTACTTCCTATGTTTTGAAGCGATTTGCGATCAATCGAGTGAATATAAAAATAAAATTTTGCCGATCTATCTATAGTTCAGTCTCCTTCAACTTTGTTTTCACGGTTTGCATTGACTTGTTGGCATTAAAAATCATAATAACGAAAGCTACTGAAGCAAGCGAATTTTTTTGTTTTTTCTTTAAAAAAAGATCATAATTTGGTCATAATTTGTGTTCCGTTTTCATTCAAAATTCATTTTCGCACACTCTAAACTATTTGCTATCTCTTATTCGTCAACCTCTAGCGGTTGAGTCAATTCATTTCCAATTCAGCAGTGAAACAAAGTTTCAAATCGTATGCTTGCTAATAGTCGCTATTGTACGTATAAGTAACTGTATTTCCATTTTAACCTTAAGCTGCGCAAATTTTTTTTGCGTCTCAAGTTTTTAATTTTCTTTTTGTTTGCAGTTAAAAAAGGAAACTCGCATTCAAGCTTCAAATATTCGTCGCATTTTTCTTTATTTGCGAACAAAAGTTAGTTAAGAAAACATTTGAGAACATGTGCTTAGAATCAATTGAGGCCATGCAGTTAAGAAACTTTTTCACTTCATTCGCGATTGAGTTTCGAACTGATTTACGTCTCGCGTTATTCATTTTCTGAGTTTTGCTTCGAAATGAATTCTTTTCTAACGCATTCATGTAAGTTTTTTAAACACGTTCTCGTTTATTTCTGCCTTCTTTCTTCGCATTATTTCATACAAATATGTTAGTAAATTTTGAAAGCATTTCTTATCGACGCATTGTGCTTTGTTTTAAAGTGAGTGTGTATATATGTGTGTGTTTGTGAATGTTTTTAAAGGCAAAATGCATTTCCAAAATATTTTTTAACAGCAATGCAATTTATTTGAAAGTTGTAATTTAAATTTTTGATTGAGTGCAACCTCAATTAGGTTCTTGTATCATTTCTTTGTAACTTTACTCGTTGGTATTATGCTCACACTTTGAATTGACAGGTGAGAAGATTTGTCTTCGTTTCTTTTTTGCAAATTTCTAACTTTGATGCGCTTAAATTGTATGTTTACAGGCATTAATTGTCTGTGAAGCAGGTTTCGTTTCGGTAAATAAAATAATAATATCGGGCTCATTGAGGGCTAAAAATGGAACTAGTTACGGTTTCTTGATTACCTTAAGTTATTCAGGTTCAGGCATTTTCGCGAACTTTACCTGCATTTTGAAGAAAAATATACGGAATAAAAAAAACTAAGCGCTGTGCTCTTGCTTTGCAACTGAAGAAAAAACATGAATTTTTATTTATTTTACAGTTTTCAACCTTTTTTCCAGTATTTCGTGCTTTAGATAATATTTTTTGCTTTTTCGTTATTTTTCTTTACAAGAAGTGTTCATTGCTGCTTTGCACACGATTGTTCCGAAAGGCTACTCGAATTTTCATATCAATCTTACATTTATCCATTTATCGCTTCATTCGAAGTTATTTCTCGTTTGGCGCATCTTTTTTCAATTACTTCACGAATAAAAGGAATGTAAGAAAAGATTGCGAAAAAATTTGATTAAAAAACTTGAACTCAATTTACAACTTCAGGATTCAATCGTGTTCTGATGTGAAGAATCGCAAGACACAGATGATGTGTGAGAAATTCATCGACATTCATTGTTTGCCATTCAATTGTTATCGTTTTTAGTTGTGAAAACTTCTTCAAATTTTATTGCTTTTCTTTATTATGAACGAGGAACCATCGATAGACCAAAATAACCGTGAACTTTAAAAAAGCGCAGAGATTTAATTTTTTTTCGAAGCCGGTTTAAATGTACTTTCGCTTCCGTGTTGTTGTTAACGTTATGTTCAAAAAACAACTATCGGACGCTTATTATCGAAGTGATCGTCAAAGTGATCGCTGTTTCTTTTAGAAAATCCTTCTCATTAAAAAAGGTTCGCTGCTTTTTTCTCACTTCGCTTAATGCGTAGATATGCAAACTGACAGTATATTTATGCGAGCACATTGATTGAAAACATAAAAATGCGAAATTATTTTCGTAGTAATTAGAAAAACTTCTCCTTAGATTCAAGTATAAGTTTGAAAAAAGTGGAAAGTTTTTTCACGTTTCAAAATTTTGCTTATTTCGATTCACAGATTTTTAAAATTATAATGTTTTTTTCACGTTTTTGACATAAATGTTTAAACTCTCGTAATGCTTAAATGTTCGGTATTTTTACATTTGGTAAATGTTGCTTTTTTCTTTGTTTAACGTTCGTGCTTTTCGTGTGATTTTTTTGCTTTCTTTGTTTCTTCGCTTGAAAATTAACAAACATTTGTGGTAAATTTGATCAAGAAAAAAACGCGAACTATTTCAATTTCGTCCACGATTTTTATTCAATTCAATTTCGATTGTCGAGATACGGCTACGTTTGATGAAAATGGGTAAGTTTATATCCGCACCCAACCCTGTAGTAATGCTCAAACTATGTTATTAAAAGTGTTTCGTTTTAACATCTCTATCTGAAAGAGAGAAACGAGTGCCAAGCTCAAAATGTTTTTCGATGTTGCAAGCTTGCTGCGAGTTTATTCGCTTTAAGCTTTTTCACGATTAATGTATCGCTTAAATTCTTTTGACAATTTCTTCAGAAACTGAAGCTTAAACTGATTGACTTCAAACTTAAGCCGAAAGAAAACTGCATTTTAGTAGTCTTCGAGCGTTGACTCTGGACAAAATCGATTATTAAGCATACCAAACGATCGTGCATTCATTGTACGCTGTCATTCAACCAAATTTGAATGAACCCGTTTACAATTTTGATAAATTAACTAATGCGCCTCATTGAATTTGGTGGCAAAAAACTCGACATCCTTGTTATTGACCGCTATTTTTGTCTTGTCTTTAACTAAACAGTTGAGTGAAACACGATACAAATTCATTTTAGGACGCATCGATTGTGCAATAAAAATCAAATTCAAGCGATTGGAGCTTTTGTGTGAGAGAGCGAGTTCGAATAATTGCAAGAGTTCGTTAAACACATGTATTTGGAGAGGAAATTTTTATGAAATAAAAGTGAATAGTAAAAGAGGTCAGTCTGTCAAAATCTAGATTTTTTTTTCTCTCGAAAAATATCACTTTAAGTGCTAGCGTAGAAAACTAAAGTAACTCCACTCACTGTTTGTGTTTGTTTGTAGCGCTTTTTGTGCGCAAAGAAGCGAAGAGAACAATTGTCGCTCGCCAGTAGTATTCACTTCACTTACTCGATGTCCACTTTCGACTCGCTGTGTTTGATAATGATACAATTTTTGTTTATTAAATGAAAAATAACGGTATTAACCGAATGAACGAGCGCAATTGTTTGGATTGTTTCCGTCTTCATTTTTGCTGTTAAGATTAATTTTAATTAGTTTTGCTCTCTTGAATAGCTTTCTCGAAAAATTATCGTTCCGTTTTTGTTTTGTTTTCGCGCGTTTGTACCAAAAGCCCACATCGCTGTGCATTTTATCTGTTCGCTTTATGAATTTTATATTTCGAATGAAATTGAATAAGCAATAAAAACGGAACAAAGAGAACGAAAACAAGAGAATGAGATAATATAAACAGCAATGTCAAATTTATAAACGTAAAGTGGTGTCTAAATTTTTATATAGCGGTTCAAAGAAATGTCTAAAAATAATTGTGTACGCAGTGCATTGTGTTTTTTAATTATGCTGATTATTTTCATTTTGAAAAATTGCTAACTCGAAAGCGAGTGAATTATTTATGCTGCATGATTTATTTTTATACTTTATTTTTTCATTTTATCTTTTTCGTCACATGGCGAATATAAATATTGTAATCAAAGTGAGACGCTTATTTAAAAAATTCCACACGTGTGTGTGGTTTGTGTATTTTCAAATTTCTGCTTTCTGCATTGATTAATATGCTCGAACCGTGTATCCTTCACGTACACAAAGAAAGAACTGCGATTAATTTTTTACCCACCATATTTTTTTCGACTTCACTGTAATTTGAATTTTAAATATATGCAAGAATTCAGAAAGTGTACTGCAATAATGATTGTTTGTTTCTTTCACAATGCGTTCCTTCCATAAAAGTGTATTACGTAAAAAAGAAGAATAAGATTCGAAATTTATTGCACCACTCGCCATTAGTTTCAGGAATACTTTTGGCCATTAAAAAGCGATAGTTTTCAATGTGAACTGTTTTTCTTTTTTTCGCGAAAAATGTTCATACGAGTGAAAATATGGTTACAATTCGCTCAGCGTATCGAAAACATTGACTCGGTTTAAATTGCAGCTTTCTTCAATTAGTTTTTGTTTGATTATTTCTCAAGTTTTTTTCGCGGCACAAAAAATTTGCTGTATTGCTTCACTGTGCGTGTGTGTGTGTGCGTAAAGTGTGTGCGGGTGTGCTATTCGTATAGCATTTCTTCAAAATACGTTGGCGACAATTTTTTTTTCCGACTTCAGAAAAGAGAAAATTGCTTTCTCGCAATTTGCGAAAATTCAGAAAATTATTATCCGAATGCTCACTGCCCAAAACGAATGCTCATTTTAAGAGCTTTTGTGATAGTTTCTTAAACAGCGTGAGATTGAAAATCAACAGCGGCGCATTTATGCTGATAGAAGTATCGCGCTTTTTTAGGTGCGATTTTAATTATGATAAATTTTAGCGTGTAATTAAGCGAGTGAACAAGCAGTTAAGCAATCGCAATTTTGGGTCTTCGCGAAAATTGTTTCCATTGCTTACTTTTTCAATTCACTGAACTAACAATTTGCTTCAAAACACAGGCGATAAGCGATTTGAGCGAGAGACAATTTCGCTTCACGAAAATGATTACTTTTCCAAACTTAATAAGTAAATCACGCAATATATTTAACTTTTCGTGTGCTTCTTGAGAAATTGCTTTTTTAAATAGATTCATTTATAATTCATAAATCACTTCATATCTTGTTAAACGGGCTTGGTGCCTATTTTCGAATTGCTTTCACGGTGCGTTTAATATTAATATTTTCATATATGAACAATTTACATGCGACTACTTTAAAATAATCGTTTGTTTGAATTTCCGTTTTTGGTAATTCAAGTGACAAGGCTACGAATGTGTTTTCTTTTGCCTGTGAACACCTCTCGTGTGCTCCTCTCTTAAAAAGAAGTTTTTAAGCAAAAGTTAGTGAAGGGTAACGCGTTAAACAGCGTTTTTGTTCACGTTTTCAAACTAAATGCTAGCAGCTCAAAAGTTTAGTTTGTTGTTTCTATTAACAGAAGAATCACGAATGCAGCAATACTAAGGGCATCATCAATTATGGCTGTTCGTTGTACACAGCGATATTGGCTGCGATACGTTCCAGTTGTTATCGCTGCACTCACAGCGAAAGTGATGTGTATTGATACAACAACGCAAACTTATTGTGCTTCGAATAAGTTTAAAAATGACGTTTCAATCATCGAAGAGAACGCTGACATATTAATCGGTGCTTTACTCAATGTTCATGAGCTCGGCTCGAAGGGATTATTCGATTGTGGCAATATAACACGACAAGGCATCACCACTTACGAAGCGCTTGAGTGGGTTATTGAAGTAATAAATCAACAAAATGGTGTTATTAATGGCAGTCCAATCAAAGATTCGTTTATCCCTGGAGTAAAACTAGGTCAGCATTATTTGTATCTTCATTAATTATTTATTCTCTCTTTTCTTCAGGTGCGAAAGTTTTTGACACTTGCTTTCATCAAGAAATGAGTATTCGTCACCTCACTGAGTTATATCCAATTTTGGAAAGTGGTACGAATACTTGTGGAAGCGAAACCTCGCCTGAATTACACACAATCGGAGTTTTGGATGCAACTGGTTTATCAGTCGACTCGAGAGTTACCGAATACTCTCATATCAACTTTATTCCACTTGTTTCTTTAAGTCACACATCGGCCATACCTCCAGACACAATGGGAAAAATCTTAGCACAAATTTTGCATGACTTAGAATGGATACAGATCGCACTAATCCACGAAACCGATGAACATTCTGTGCATGTTGTTAAATTATTGGGACAAGTTGCGATGACTCACAAAATATGTTTAAATGTTGTCGAATCTTTGCCGACGGTTGAAGAAACTACTTCAAGTCAAGAACTTAGAAGCACTGCTTTAGCATTTAATTCCGTCACCTCCTCAATTGCGGAAAACACCCCAATTTTAGTAATTGGAAATGGAAAATCCATCCATAAACTAGTTGATGTAATGCTTGAAAACGCAGAAATTGCCTTAAAATACCAGTGGTTTTTTGCTTCGCTTCCAGATCCTGAAACAATCAAATCTTTGGCAGCTAAACTTAATGAAAAGTTGTTCACTTTAGCCACTTATCCCGCCTCTATATCGATGTTTGAAGCCTTTTGGCAGAATTTGCAAAGCCCTAATAAACAACAGCGGATATGGTTCGATGAGTTTGTGGAACTTACAAAAAAATGTGATGCAACAAGTTGCTTTAACAAGCTGTTACCGGAGGGTCCGATCGATGTTTTATGGCGTACACATTACTCCTTGCCTGCAATTCATGCTGTATTCACATTCGCTCACGCATTAAGAAATGCGTGGAATGACAAATGCAAATCAATTCCTGGATTTTGTTCCACTTTACGTAACCTATCCCGCAAAGATTTTGTCACTTTATATTTGGAGCCGTTTCAATTCGAACATAACACATCTCATCGTAGTCCACCTGAAATAGCAGGTCGTAAATCAGAACACTCCAGAGCAGGCGAAATTGAAGGGTTGCATTTAGCTATCACCAACTTTGAATTTAATGGTAAAGGAGATGTAAATTACAAACAATTAATCGTTTACGATAGTGCATCTGATAACGCAAAAGTTATTGATGAAAATTTTAAATTCCGTTCATCGCCTTGTCCCCTTACAGGGTGTCAAAAATGTGTCAAAGTTCGGCAATCAAGAGTTGAACTCATTAAAAAAGATCCCTTGATTAATAGCGCTGATGAACCTGTTGAAACTTATCAAGTGCCCTCGGAAGCGGCAAATATTGTCATTCCTATAGTTTTACCGATTCACAGAGTCGGAAAATCACCATTAGAATGCTCAAATGATATCAATGCTGCCGCAATTTACGATTTTGAAGCGGCGCTTTGGATGATTGATCAAATTAACAGCGATAAGGAGTTTGTTCCAGGCGTGAAATTTGGGGCAATAGTTCTCGATTCGTGTTCATCATCATTAAAAGCAATTGAGAGAGTCTCAAAGTTTTTAACACAAAAAATTGATTCAGTTTTGGGCACAGTTTCAATTGAAAATGCACTTAGTGCAATCACCTCTTCTTCTACCCAAGAAATCAAGCCTACTGTGCAGCTTCTCTCATCTTTAAATATAACTGTAGTTTCTGCACAAGATTTGACGCCAACAGGATTAACTCTTGGAAGTAGTCATCACCGACTTCAAACAACGTTGACTTATCGTCATTTCATTCATGCAACAATTGAACAGTTGAAGTATTTTGATTGGAATTATGTTTCACTTGTGATGACAAAAGAAAATGAAGAAAGTGTGGCTATGACCAATTTTTTTAAGGAGATTGCAGCAGAAAATGGAATTTGTATATCTACAATTTTAGCCATCGATGAACTCGATTTTTTTGCTTCCTCGCAAAGTGCAATATTGAATCTTAAACAAGCCAAAGATTTTGGAGCTAAAGTTGTTTTGTTGATGACTACATTTGATTCGACAAGAGCATTGATCACTACTTTCAACAAATTTGTAAGAGGTGGCAACTTACATAGTAACGAATTTCAATGGATTTTGGTTCGAGAATCAAATTTAAACATTGTCAACTCCCTTGAATTTGAAATGATTGGCAGTCTTGCTCTCAGAGAAGGACAGGGAAGCATCAAAACGTTTATAGAATACTTTGGTCAATTAAACCCCGAAACGAATACACGCAATCCTTGGTTCAAAGAATTTTGGCTACAAACTACGAGCTGCAGAACTGACGACTGTTTAATCAGACAGATGAACCCAATTTCAACAATCAACGTGATGCAAAGTGTTTTGGCCATCATCTCTGGTTTTGCTCGCCTACGAAATGAAGTTTGTGGTAATCAGAGTGGCATATGTCAAAAACTTCGATCAAAACCTGACATAAGAAGTCGAATCTCGAGCTATATTCAATTTACAGCGGCTGTTTTCACGACACCGGTATCCAAAGACATCGGTGAAATGTTTAGCTTTACTAAGGATGGTTTTGGTATGAAAAGCATTGATGTATTAAACTTTAAAAAGGATACGAGCACAAAATTTTTTAGATTTGACCAAGTCGCTGTTTACGATCAGGTTTTCCGTAAACTTGAAAATAGAGTTTATGTAAGTTACGACGACATGGGAAATGAAATGCCAACTGAGAAGTTAAAGTCCGAGTGTATTTTAACGGAATGTTCAATTACTTGTCATGAAAAGAATGTGGATTTCCTCCGAATTGAAAGCAGCGACAATTTATATATTTCCGCCTCAATTGGTGTTCATCAGCAGTCAAGTTCAAACCCATTGCAGTGTGGACCAATTTCATTGTCTTCTGGAATACAAAATCTAGAGGCTTTCCTTTGGGCTTTAGACACAGTAAACAACCACCCATCAATATTGCCTGGTGTCCAGCTTGGTGCCTTTATTCTTGATTCGTGTTCAAGTCATCAAAAGACTGCAAGAGATGTTTCAAATTTTCTCAGCAATTCAGCAGTAAGCAACCAAAAAAGAAACATAAATACCCCTCTTCCAAAAGACATAGTTGGCTTTATAGTCGATAGCGACAATGTGAAGATTGTCGATGCTGTTGTTGATGTAACTTTGCCTCTCGGAATCATGACAATAGCAGCTCACAATCGCAATTCAAAATATGACGAACCTGACTTCTCAAAACTATTGCGTTTAGTGTTATCAAATCAAGTATATGCGGATAGTATAATTAGTATTCTTCTTCACTTTGGATGGAATTTTGTGTCAGTACTTTATGAAGATGACAAAGCTTCTATAATCAACACTTTCAATAACTTCAAATCAAAAAGTAAAATTTTTGGCATTGAGTTCGCTTTAGAAGAAAAAATCATGCCTCAAAGCAATATCAACTTTATGACTTCGGTTGTAAACAGATTACAAAAGAAAGCCAAATTGGGTTCGCACGTCGTTATTCTATTTCTAAACGAAAATCAAATTGCATATTTGTTGGATGCTGTTAAAAAAATTCAAAATGATAATCAATCTTCATATGGTGAATTTGTCTGGCTTGCAATCGATGGCAAAGATGCTTTTCACACCTATCCACGCACATCTTTAGGCGCTCTTTCAATTTCACCACCTTTAAGCTCTGTTCCTAATTTCAGAAATTATTTCACTCACTTACAATTGAGAAATAATTCCAGAAATCCTTGGTTTGGGGAATACTGGCAAAAAATCCACAACTGTAAAGGAATCACTTGCTATGAAAACATCGATCCGACAAATATCGAAAAGAGTATAATTAATGATAGAGAAACTTTGGCCGTTATTAACTCGGTCTTCGCAATCGCTCACGGTATGGAACTTGCCAGAAGAGCCTTATGTCCACAAGCTACTAAAGGATTATGTCTCGAGATGAAAGAACACCCGAAATTAGGAGATGTTGTTTTTGATTATGTAAAAAGATCAGTGTTTCTCGGTGCCGAAGGTAAAAAAGTGCAGTTCTCTGAAAACGCAAATTACATTGTTGGCAATCTTAACATATACAATCTCCGTCATGTATCATCTAAAGCAGCAGCTTTTCTAAATGTTGGTCGGTTCAATGAAAAAGAAGGCTTGTTCATCAATACAAGTAAAGCTGTGTCATACAATGAGAATGGTGATGAGATTAGCTTTAGAGACATTGTTTCGAGATGCAACGATCAACAAAAATGTCGCCATTTAGGGGGAACACTATCACGATCGGATAGTGCACCTGTTTTACAAATGATTCCTTCTCACAGCTTTACAATTGGTGCCTTGTTACCTCTTCATAAACCTGGCAAGAGCTTTTTCTCTTGTGGCGAACTTGACGTGGAAATGATGTTTCAAAATTTGATTGCTTTTAATTTCGCCATCGATAAAATAAATAGCAATAAAACAGTTTTGGGGGATACCAAAGTTGGTGCAATTGCTTTTGATTATTGTGGCCGTAAGGAGAAGGCTGAAGAAAAGCTTTTCACCTATTTGTCCGAAGCAAATCTCGAAACAATTAAAGTACCGCCAAAATCTCTGATTGCATTAATCACGTATTCAGATGAAACTGCTTCTGAAGTTGATCCCATTCTCAGCTCATTTAAAATCACTCATCTCACCATTCCCGCTTTGAGTAGCTCGAGCTTCAATGAAGCGAAATCAAATCCATCTTCGCGCATATTACGTTCTGTGCCAAGTAAATACAACCAAATCGAAGCCATTATTGATATTTTACTAGAGTTTGAATGGAAATTCGTGAACATTATTTATGATGATTTAAATTTAAAGAAAAAGTTCAGACAAAAATCAGCAGCATCGAAAATATGTGTAGATGAAACAATTGATCTATCCGAATACGATGAAAATTCTACTGTTATAAGTCAACGTTTTGGGAACGGTTTTAATCAAAAAAGTGAGGCAAAAGTAATCGTATCCCTGCTTAACTCGCAAATGAATAAACTTATGTTTGCTTCTTTAAAAATGGATAAACTTCAAAGGTTTGTATCAAATCTTTCTTTTTATCGGCCTTTACTTTATTGTCGATTTTAAATTTAGTTTCGTTTGGATTGGAAATGAAGACATAATTGAAGCAGCGAACGAAATTCAAATTCCCATAAAAGTAATTGCCGTAAAAGTAGAAAGTTATAGCAACGAGGAATTTAAAAAGTACTTCAGCTCACTCTCATTGGGGCATTATGGAGCTGTACCTATGTCTTGGTTTGAAGAATTTTGGCAAACATACTTTAAATGCCAATTACCAAACAGTTTAGTGGTTCAAAATCAATTTTCTGCCATCTGTTCTGGACAAGAGAGAATCGACGCCTCTCAAGTCCTAGAGAATGAATTTGTGCAACATACAATTACAAGTATTCTTGCTATCGCCAAAGGAACAGAAAATTACCTAAAGAAACATTGTGTTCCTGGAAGTTTGCTATCAAGCATTGATGATTGTGCAGATAATGCGAGGGAAATATTATATGAAGAAATTAGGAATGCACTTATTGATAATGAAAGTTCTGACAATGAAATATCAAACACAATGCAAACTCCTTATGGATTTCATGTACTCACAAAATTCTCTAATAAGCCGTTTTCTAATTCTGGTGTGTGGAAAAATGGTATTCTTAATTTAGTGTGGAAAAACACTCTGCAAAAAGAACTTGGGATTGATTTCAAATCAATTTGTACAACAAAATGCTCAAAATGTTGGGAACAGTTCAAAAGCGAACAGTTAACAGGTGTAAAACCACATATGATGGCAAACTTCAAACAACCATCGGGAATGATCGTCTCCATTCTCTCTGGTATTGGTGTTCTTGCTGTGCTCATTTGTGGACTTTATTTCCTGATGGTGTTTCCTATCAGTGTTGGAACCACTGTCTTAGGATATACGATCCTTATAGGACTTTTCATTTTATATTCAATCAATTTCTTGTTTCTAATGCCTGTCGATTTCTCGGTATGTTGGTTACGAAGGTTCGGTATGTCTCTTGCCTACTCAATTGTTATAAGTGGCATGTTGGTCAAGGTGATGAACACTTGGAGATTGATGGCTTTTCGAAATGCAAGACCTGATGAGCTACGGTTAACATCATGCTGTGGCTTGGTTTTCATTTCTGGCGGTCTTATCGCCCTTCAAATCATTGTGACAATCGTTTGGCTATTCCTTTACCCTCCAAAGCCAGTTTTTAACGACATTTGGAGTTGCTCTCAGAACAGCTCGAATTTTGTGGTTGAAACGGAATCAGTTGTTTCACTTCTATACATTTTACTTTTGCTGGTCATCACAATATTCTTCTCTGCCTTAACTTGGAAATCTTATGACAATAATTACGAGCCTCGTTACATTATGTTTTGTTGCTCGCTAATGGGTATAATGTGGGCTTTGTGGTCCGTTTTTAGTTCATATTTGACAAATAGTTTTCATCTTACACGCGAAATGACTGTTATATGTGTCAATCTCATCAATGCAACAGTAATCATGATATTTCTCTTTCTGAGAAAGTTGTATATTTACATGAAATTAACGAGAAAGATCCGCAACGATAGAGATTATAAGGCACGACTTCAGCCGTCATCATTCCCAGGCTCAATGTATGGCACCGTTCATAAAACGAATCCGATCATTTGGGAAAGTCAACATACCGTTTATTCGAAGCGATCGGCTACAAGGCCTCCATTTGAATCTGATCAAGTCGATGACAACGCAAGTTCTTGTGGTTCAACCACCGGTTCTGTTCAAGTGCAAGCGCAAGATTTATATCCGATGGAGGTGTACGACGGTGGCAGCCAGTTTCAAGCAATGAGCTCTTTGTTCAATGCGAATAGTAATCGCAGTGTCTATTTAATGGACGAATCGACTTACATTCGATAAAAAATTATTTATTTTGTGAATTCAAAAAGTAATTTAATTGTAATTTAACTTTTAAATCAATACTAAAAAAATTTTATTTAATTTAAATTGGTTCAGCTGAAATCATTTTATTACTCATAAAAATCTCTCTTATGAAAAAGTCTTGAGAGAGTAATTCAGTGGAGGTTTCTAAAGAGCTACAGTGAGCTAACAATACGTTTGTAGATATTTTAATAGAATTTTTGAACAAATGAATGATTTTTGATTATGAATTGAATAATTGATGATTTGACTCAATTAAAGATCACCTAAACATATCAAATGAAATCTCTGATCAATTTACTCCAGTTGATAGAACGATTTAAATTTCTAATCACTCAATTTAATTGAGATTAAAATATTCCGTCGAAGTGGCAATTGATGTTAGACCAGTTAAATATGATAAACTAGCTCACTTAGTTTTCACATTATAATACAGAGTGTATTAGCATCAGCGAGGTAGAGAGAAACTTAAAAGCGAGAAATGAGATAAAGTGTGAGAGAATAAAGAAAATAAGCATTGGAGAAAGACGAAAAAGCAAACTTGAAAATTTTTGCACAAAACTGTTTATACTTTTACAAAAGTATCGAAAGCTTAGTGTTGTTTGAAAAGGGACACAAAACAGAGGTTAAAATTGATTTCAATTGTTTTTATAAATTTTTGTAACAAAATTTTTTGAAAGTGCGCCTAAAAAAAGAATTTTTATTTGGCAATATTTACAAATAGCGAATTGACAAAAGCCTAATTCATTATTTAAAAAAAAACGAACGATTAAGCATTATCTGCTTCGAATTCGGAACAAATACACGAAAGGGTTAATTTGCATCTAATTTTAAAATCGTTCTTAGCTCGGAAGCGAATCAAACCAAAATGATTGCTTTGTCGGTACAAATTTTTTGCTGTAAATTTATCAAAGATGAATATTGTGA
>NCKU01002785.1:0-17528 GCA_003675995.1 Dinothrombium tinctorium | reverse complement strand
TGAGAAATTATCTCTTTGCACATAAAACGTTTATAATTTTGAAAATGTTTTTCAATTAAACACTTGGTTAATTAAAATAAACTTCTTCATTGCAATGATTCATTTTTTCTTTATTGGGAATAATTCGATTGGTCGAGTTAATACTGGATTCGAAACGCGATGGCTTTTTATCAACGTATCTCTTCGATGATAGTCCCACTTTGAAGCGATGTCAATATCGCTTTTGGTATAATAAATTCTAAGAAAAATGATCACTCAACTCACAACAATTTAACGTATAAATATACAACAAACTAATTTCACTCAAATAATTTGCTTAGATAATGGCTAATGTATAGAGGTTGTCAAAAAGTAACTTTCTCTATTCAAAACTAGTTTCTTTCAATACGAAAAATTAGATTAGCTAAGCAGCTTTTTGATAGTCACTGTACAGTTCTTGTCAAAATGTTAAGTTATCTTATATATTTAAAAGCAAAATAATTTATGTTATTTATCATAATACATTTTGACAGGAACACAATAATTCAAGCTTGGGAGTAAAATTACGCTTGCTTATTACACTTACCTATGATAAAAGTCATAAAGCGTATCATTTCTCTCCAGCTTTTGCAAGAAATCGTGCAAAATTTTTGCCGATATTTGCTTTTGGTTGAAAAGAGAGAACGCTTTATACTCAGAAATCCAGTGGGGCATTTCTCCTAAGTAAGTTTTCGTCAAATTGAAAACGAAAGTTTCATAGTCAATAATTGTCGCAGCTTGATCCACTTTGTAAATACGATATGCAGTGTTAGTTCCTGAATAAGAGGTGATACTTGGTGCAATAAGTTCAAAACCTATCGTTTCTGATGGTTCGTCAGGGGAGTATAACACTCGAAACTCATCTCTATGCGTGTGTCCGTAAAATTGCGCCAATATTGTGTCTTTAAATCTTTGAATAATTCGAATAAAGTTTAAAAGCCACGGCTGAGTACATTCGCGATGATCAGGGGGCACATGACCAATTATATGAACTTTATCGCCAGATTTTTCCGCATTAAGCAATTCAGTGGCAAGAAAATTTAATTGATCACCAGGATCAATAGTTTTGTAAAGGATCCATGGATTAAGCCTCAAGCAATAGTTTGTATTTAAAGATATCAAACGAAAGCCTTGCTTCATTCTCACCATATAATTGCCGCTTCTGAAATATTTATTCTTGAATTACTTTTTAAAGATGAAAAATAAAATAAAAAATATGTGAAAAATATTTGAAATTTTCAAATATTGCATTTTACATACTTAAATGTTTATCAATTAAATTATTTCGAGCGAAAAATTCTAATTAATGTTTACCTCAATATACACATAATGATGAAAATTATATTTTCAAATTCATTTTTCAATATTCTAAAGTATTCATTCTAATTCCATTCCAATTTTTTTGTAAGACTTTTTCTGCCAAAATCAATTGAGATGAAAACAAAATATTCGAAGCAAAAATTTTTCGCATTTGCGCGCCAAACTTCAACAGCGAGAAACTTTTTTGTTGTACATTGTACAATGAGAAATTAATTTTTGTTCAACAATACTCTTGCATACAAGTGCTAAACGAACTTTCATTACCATTAACTTCACAATTGCTTTACCTTCTAAATGTGTCATACGAGCGCCGAGCTAACCACTTTGGAAAGAATTCAAACGCTAGCTTTTCATAAAGCCACGAATTCGATAGACTCTCATCGATTTCTGGTGGGGCAAAACTAATCTCTTTGCTACAATTTAAGACTTAAAATTGTTATTTCATTTTACCTGTTGATAGGAACTGCCTCATGATTTCCAACCGCAGGTAGCACGGGAATTTTAAAATTTGTTTTTAAGATATGCGCTAATTTCTCAATATTTATTACATTCGATTCCCGAGTGTATCTCCAAATATCGTGAGGAGGGATATCTCCTGTCCAAAGCGCGTAAGATAGCTGAAATAAAGATTTGGAGTGTGAATCGAAACAAAGAATCGCTCACATTATGCCGAGATATTTGCTCAATTGCGTTGTTTACTGTTGATAATGGTGTGTCGCACTTTCTATAATCGCCCCATACGCCTGAAAATGTTGGAAGATTTGACATTAAATTAGCTTGCGAACGACAGCACACGGGTTCTTCACAATCGGTTCGTGAACCAGGTGCATAGAACGGATCTAAATGAACGTCAGTGAAATGCGCTACAAGCATGTGAGGCCTGTCAAGTGAAGTTTGAAAGTTTTGATTTATTTGCTGGCGTTTTGGCAAAGGAATTGTCCAATTTAAATTGTTGGTGATTTCTGAAGCACAATTCAAGCCAATAAAAATTCCACACATTTCGCTGCTTGATAGCACAGAATTAAATCTTATAAAATGGAGTGTATCCTGTTTTTTAATAATCGAATGTGATTGAAAAAGAAAATTTTGATTTCGGAGGACAAAATCATTCATTAACAAAAATCTGAGAATACCTTAAAACTTGCAACAACACCACTGCAAACTTCATACGTTTGAATGCGAAATATACTGCAAACCATTTGTGTGGTGAATGCAAGCAAATCCGTGCTATAGATTGTGCTCTTTAATATAGTTGTCAAAATTCTACAGGTCAAACAAGAGGCTTGAGTGACTAAACCATCCTTAACTTCAAACAAAAACTTAAAAAAAATCGTGTTTTTAAGCACAAACATCCCAATCATAAGTACTTACCGTCTTGAATGGCATGATTCTAATTAGAGCGGCAAAAATACGCGCTAGAAAGAATCCTTTTCGTAATATTCCTTTCGCTGGAGTGATTATAAGAGTGTTTTCAAAAGAAATTAAGGTTTCTAAAATTCTATTCAATATATTTGTAGAGCCATTTAGTTGGTAGTTATGCTGCAACAATTGATGATCAATTATAGCAGATGTGGAGTTAACTTCCAGCGATTGTACTAAAAGTAATAAAGATATTAGACAAAATCTTGCACACATTTTAGTTGAAATGAAGCATTTACCTGCATATGGCAATTTAAATCAAAACACAGCCCGTATAGCTTCTATAAGGGTGCAGTTAATATTTTCTTTTCGTTGAACCTTCCGACAATCTTATTTACATAATCCGAGTTCATTGATTTCTCATAAATATAAAATTATTAGTAAAAAGTTAATTTCAAATATGCAAAAAATTGTGATAAAAATTAATCTTCTTGATAAAATATGGTTTGCTTTCTGAATTTTCATTTAAATCTTACAAATACAAATTTCAAATTATGATTGTTGCCTAAGTTAAAAGTTTTAAATTTTTATGACAACTTGAAAAATATTTCTAGTCTGAAGTGAGGCCATTATTCTTCAACATAAAGTTTATCATGTTTCACTTAAAATGTGATAACACGATGTATTATATACCAGCAAAACGATTAAAATTTAAAATGAGTTTAGTGACTTGGGCTTATCGATACAATTACGATTACTTAAATAGAAAAGTAAACACTTAGCAATTAGCGGCTGCCATATCAGAAGGCTGCGAATAGTGGATCACTTTGTTACTGCCTCTTCAAGCCAACATCGGTTACGATTTTGTTATTTTTATATTGTGAAAATTTGATTTTTAAATGAAAATTAGGATTAATTTAAAGTACCAGCTAAAGATGTGCCTGGCATGGTGATGGTAAGCGTTTACCATGTTTAATAATTACTATGGTTAGTAATAATTGAGAGTTCCGAGTTTTGCAATGGAAATGTTTGATAAGAGCAATTATAGTGCGTGATATTGGTAACAAGGTAGATGATAGTGGTAAATTCAAAAAATTATTTACATGTACACAAAAGATCGAAATTATTAAAAAAGAAAACTTCATATATTTAAAAAATATAAACTGAAAAAGACACTTAAAATATTTTTATAATAATTCAATTTCACAACAAACCTGCTGTTTAACAGACATTCTTTTGACTTGACTTCTATTACATGTACATCGATTTCTGTCACTGCTATGTACATCGAATGCTATTATATTGACGATTATAAATAATAGAGCAAGTAACTTTATCCGATAATTGACTATAGTGGAAACATAATCCATGTTTTTAGCTATACTCCACCCTTTTTAGTAAACTTTAGAAATTTGACTCCTCATTGCATTGTTAATATGCATGACGATAAAAAATTTGGCGACACTTTTTATGTTATTCGAGAAGTAAAAATTAGGAACGTTTACTTATTCGGATTATAATAATATTTGTAAATCGTTACTATGCTCACCTCTAAAATTGTTTGCTCGAACTGCAAATACACTAAACTGAGTGGTCAACCGTCAAAACCGGGAGTATAAATTGTGAAAGATTGATAATGAACTTTTTAAATTAATTTAGAGTATAAATGACGTCACTATGAAGTTGGCTACTTTGACTAGCACGAATCTAACACTGTTATTCAACAATTTTACGTATATCGCTATAAAAAAAATCATTAAAAATATTCTCCGTGAAAAGCTATTCAAAGTTAACGAAAAATAGAATGTAAAATGTAATCAATTTAATGAATGATTGAAAAAAGGTATCTAATGCAGATCGCAAAATAATTTCCTTTTCGCTACGAATGAATGGTTCAGTTTAAGGATAAGCATGAATAAGCAATAAAGTCTCAGCTACCCAAAATCCTTAGAATCCTTTAGAGAGTTGTTAGCAAAGCAAATTTTTGCAGGTTCTTTATCTCGCATTTCTCTTAAATATTTGCTTATTTGTGTTTTGAAGCATTGATGTAAAATGTTACGATATGACGAAATGCGTAGTGATTAGTACAGCTGTAAAAAAGTTAATCTTCCCTCATTCATAAATGTTTTTTATTTTGAATGTTTGTGTAAGATAAGCAACTTTTCGGCCAGCAATGTACTAGCTGAGAGCATCTCTCGCTTCGATAAGCATTTGTGACGCCGAAGAAAAGAAGGCGGTAGAAAGCGATAAGACATATTGTTTGCCTTCAACTTCGAGTGCTTACGAGTTATCTCTAAAATCACGTGTTTCTTCTAGTAGTAATAACTGCTGCATTTTGATCCTCAACGCTTTGGGTGTTGTTTCATTAACAAACATAACTTTCATTCTATTCAATCGGTTTCACTTTAAATGTCAAGCTGAAGATCGAAGCCTAAACTGTTTTTCCATCGTTTATTTATTTAAAAAATCAAATTTTAAAATGAGAGCAGCGTGCTTTTAATAGTATCAGTTCGTGTGATTCTCAAACTCAACATCTTCACCAACTTTGCTTGAATCAATATTTATTTTGTAACTCACTGCGTTTTGTTCACAATCAGGTACTGTTTGACTTTTCTACGTCTTCTTGACATTCGAATACTCGCTTTAAATTTTATCCACTTAACTGCATCCACTCTAAATTTTATCCACTTTAAATTTTTTCACTTTTATCTACATTTTTATCGCATGATCAATTAGAGGCAGCTTCATTCAAATTAATAGTTCAATTCAGATTGATCTGTTAACCAAAATATAGAAAAAACACGGTTTTGAACGACAGAAATGGTCAGATAATTTGAATGAAGCTTTATGTAAAAATGCTTACACACAATATATTGAAAAGCGGTAGTAAACAGCTTTAGATAAATTATTTGACTATCTTTATGCATTTTTCTTTATAAGATAGCCAAGTAATTTGTCCCAAAGCTGTAGAAGATAATTTAAATGTTCAGTTTTATTTTAACTTTTGAACGAGTTTTGATTGCTGCAAATTCACAACTTTTTGTGGTAGATAAGAAATATTCAATAATTGATTTTTTGCTTAAAAGCAAAAATATATTTTGCTCAACACTAAGCAAAGTGGTAACGTTTCGGAGACCCCTGTCTCATTCTTCAGACCAAATGATACTGCTTCTTAATGATACTTAAAGTTTAGTTTAAGTTTAGAATGTTTACATCTAGAGCGAACCCCGAGTAACATGTGTAAGCAATGAAGTAATAATTCACAAGTTTCAATTTACGAATTTATAAACGCCGATAAGCATTGTTTAATGTTGTTTGGTCAATTCTTGTTTCAATTTATAAAAGTTTTTCAACTGTAAAAAATAATTTTAAATTTCATTATGAAAAAAAAATTTTAAAGAAGTTTTTTGCATAAAAACACGCTTTTGTTTACGTGCAAAGATTACATTTTCACATTTTAAAATGAATGTTACTCGAAAATTTATTTTTATTAAGTATAACGGAATTTAAATGAATAATAATGATTCATCATAAATTTAAAATTTATAGCTATCAATTACTACAGAGCTTATAAAATTGAGTAAAAGCGAGTTACATCTCGCTTGTTAGTTTTCGAAATATAAATAATGTCAATATTTGATAAATCTTAGTGAGTCACACCTAAAAACCTTCACTTGTAAATATTACGTTTGATTTTATCCTTTTGATAGTGAAGACATGTTGACTAAATTGTGTTTGGTCTCTTTATTAATATTCAACGTTTTAACGAAGCCACCAGTATGGTGCAAATCACTTCATTCTCCAGAAACTAGCACGGAAGGCTTTAAGGACTTAAAAGAGTTCAGCCATGAATTCTTAAGCAGTATGATTTCACGAGTTTTCAAAACAATTGATCTTAAACGAGTGACCTACGAGTTAAAAGAAAGAAAGGCGTCTCTCGAGACATGCTTTGCTTGCAAACTTACAATGGCGCTGTTACAGCACCTCATTGAATATGGTAAACAAGGCGATGAACTAGTTCATTTAATCGATTCGGTTTGTTTAAAACTCGACATCGAGACACCTGAGGTGTGCAATGGCATTGTGCGCGTATTTAGGGTGAGTATCTCTACATTGTCAGATATATTCATCTTTAGTTGTTTCTTTTCACTGATTTTCATTTGATAACCCAGTATTGATGACAATTCTATTGCTTGTAATTAACAGGATGAGTTTTTAGCTGTCATAAGCAAAGTAGTCGTTAACCCGTCTGAAGTGTGCGGAATCATATTGGGAAACTCTTGTGCCCCTGTACATAACCCTTTACACAATTGGTCTGTGCCTCTTCCCAACATCCCTAAACCTCCAGTTGCGCCAAAAATTCAGCTGAAAAGTGTCACAAAAAAGTTGCGTGTTCTTCACATATCAGACACTCACATCGATCCTCATTATGTTGATAATGGAAACGCCGAATGTAAGAAACCTTTGTGCTGCCGTGAAAAAGCCAATGTAACAGCCAATAGTCAAAGCGGGTATTGGGGCGATTATCGAAATTGCGATGTTCCGTTGCGAACTTTTGAACAAATGTTAAAGCATATCACTACTTTCCACAAAGATATCGATTACATATTATGGACTGGCGATATTCCACCACACGATATATGGAAACAAACGCGTAAAGGACAGTTGAGCATTATAAATTCGGTTTCTACCCTCATAACTAAATACTTAGGAGCAATTCCAATCTATCCTTGTTTAGGTAATCATGAAAGCGCTCCTGTCAACAGGTAAGTTCTTTTATTCGCATATTTGTATTTGCTATATTTGAAATGTCTGAAGTTTTCCTCCTCCGTTCATAACTGGAAATGAGTCGATTGAGTGGTTGTACAGTGATCTTAAACACATTTGGTCAAAATGGCTCCCAAAAATTACTTATGCTAATATCAAAAAGTGAGTCCATTTAAATCGAAACGCATTTTTATAATTTTTAATTTACTCTGAAGAGGTGCATACTATTCAGTGAAAATCAGACCAAATCTTAAGCTTATTTCATTAAATACAAACTACTGCAATAATCAAAATTGGTGGCTATTACTTAACTCAACGGATCCTGCTCACGAGCTTCAATGGCTAGTAAACGAATTACAAAATTCCGAACTATTAAATGAAACTGTTCACATAATCGGTCACATACCACCGGGTACAAGTGACTGTTTACAAGTGTGGAGCGCAAATTACTACCGAATTATAAATCGGTTTGAAAATACGGTTGTCGCTCAGTTTTTCGGTCACACACATAACGATGAATTTGAAATTTTTTACGATGATTCGAGGATGCCTGACGATATATCTAACTTGAGAGCGACGAATGTAGCTTACATTACACCAAGCGTCACTACTTTTGGTTTCATGAATCCTGGTTACAGAATATACACGATCGACGATACTGATGGTTCTTCACACTTTGTTTTAGATCACGAGACTTATTATTTGAACCTGACAGAAGCAAACAAATATGGCAGAAAAAAATCGTTGCATTGGAAATTTTCATACTCAGCCAAAAAATCTCTCAATTTGACTTCTTTAGCGCCCCAGCAATGGCATAAATTAGTGTTGAATATGATGCATGACGACTCGTTATTTCAAAAATTTTACAGATTTTATTACAATAGAAGTGATTACTTAAATCGTAAACCATGCGATAATGAGACATGCAAGCTCGATATTCTCTGTCGTTTGGTCACAGGCAAATCTCATCATTTTAAATTTTGTGATGAGTTATTGAAGATTTCAAGGAGCAAATGATTTATTCGCTTTAATTAATCATAATTGAAGTAAAATTAATCATTTATTTTAAAAAATTTTGCTTATCTTCAAAATTTTTCAACCTAAATTTAAAAAATTAAGTTTTAAATTAAATAATTTTTTTCTCTCTTGCGAAAGAATGGCCATCCACAAATAAGTATGAAAATATATTTCTTTTGTTTGAAATTACAATTAGTTTATCGAAAAATTTATTTAAAACTATTTCGGTCTATCGGGAACTTAAATTTTGATATACGATTTATACAAAATCTTCAAAATTCAGTTTCAAAATAAAAATAAAATTATTGATTCATTATTCTAGTTAAATTCTAGCACTTAAAATGTCATAAAGAACAGAATACTAAAGTGCGGCCTTAAATATAAGTTACTTGAAATTTTTTATAATCACTTTGAAATCGATAGCAGTACTTACCGCGAAAAGCAAACTTGACGATTGTGAACAAGCTCGAAAGCATTATGGACAATTATAGTAATTTTAAAAAGTAAGTTAATTTTTTAAAGTTTTATTTTAAAAGTAAGTTTTTAAAAAGTGATTTTAAATCCGCAGTATTTTGTGAATATCTTTAATTTTTTATTATAATAAAATAATAAAATAATGTCTTATACATTGTAAAGAGAATGCGAGCAACAATTAAAAATTATAAACGTGAAATTGAAATTTTGTTTTGCTCATAATAAAAGTAAAAGGAAAACAACAACTAATAAAAATTAATCGATCTGTTTTGCTTTTTTTGCATTTACGTATGAGAATTGAAAAGAATCAACATCTAAAATAAACAAGCGTGTGTTGTTGTTGTTTTTATAAAGAATCAAAAATGATATTTAAGATGTGATTATGAAGTCTAAATTTAATTTCGGATTTAGTTTTTTAATAAGTTGTGAAACATTTACAATTGTATAACATTTTAAAAACTTTTTAAATTACATCTTTTGAGCGTTTCACTCAATTATCTGAACTTCGTCGTCACTCTCATTACCTTCACATTCTTGTACATTATCATTTCCTTTATTAACTTCTTCTTCATCGTCATTGACGATATCCATATCGGATGATTCAGACGAGCTTTCTTCTGCCATAAGCTCTTCTTCTTCTTCGCTGGAAATTTCTTCATCATCATCATCTTCTTCATCATCACCTTCTTCTTCAGGAGTGCCATTGATTTGTGAATCATTTTCGATAACATTCAGTTCTTCGTTGACAACTTCATACTTTTTAATAATTTCTTCGAATTGTCTATCCGCCTCTTGTTCGTGTATTTTAAATTTAGGCTCTAATTCTTGCACATTTTCGGCAACTGTTTCGGGTTTAGCAAGTTCATCTCTTAAGTAAGAGTGCAAGTCGTATTCAACATCAACACGTCGTCTAAGTTTTATATCTTCACCAACACTTTTTAAAATGGTTTTGCATAAACCATCCACGTCGATAATACTAAGTCGTTCCTTTTCAATTGCTTGAGTTACTACTGTTTTGACATCATCAAAACTCGGGACCGAGCATTTAAAAGAATTATTCGCGGTTTTAAGCAATTCATTTATGAGTTTAGAAATTGCTTCATTAATGACAGGATAATTGGTTCCTGAAAACACATATTTTTTTTCTAATTTCCGACCAAATTTAAAACTTTTCCCCTGAAGTTCCTTTATTTGTTTGGTTATTTTTGTAATTTGTGCCGCGTAACGTTTCTCCTTCAGAAATGGAGAATCTTCCTCATCAAGTAAATCGCACTCAGATTCCCATAATTTTTGTGCCCTTTTTATCAAACGTTTTCGTTTACGAATCAACTCTTTTAGTCGTTTGTTTTTTCTCTTTGCTTCTTTCCTGTCCGGATCGTGAACTTTTCGGTCAACATTATACTTCAACTCGGTAATGATCTCGTTTAACAAATCTTCGCATGAAATGTAGTTACCGTATTCAATCGACATAATCATATGTTTAAACAGCTCCTTATAAAATAACCGTTCGACAAATTTGCAATCCTCTTCAATGTGTTTAGCGATCAAAGTGCGTATTTTTTCAATTTTTCTTTCGAACTTTTCATTAGAGATATCGAATTTTGATTTGCAAATTTCAACGAACTGTGCGAAGAAAAAGAGAAAATAAAATTAATACGAAATAAATAAATAATTATGATAAAAATTGAGCCGAGCATTCAATTATAAGTGAAAGAAATAAATACAGCTTTGTTTTAGTTCTTTTTAAGAGTGATTTCATCTTTGAGAAAGTTGCTTTATAGAAAAAATTTGGCTTGAAACGAAAATCTGCTTTTATAAATACGGATTATAATTCCATTTCCCCACACTTTAAAAGGTTTTACCTTTTAAGCCAATTATTTTTGACAGTGTACTGAAAAGTGTTTACAAAGTAAGTGCCGGAAAAGTAACAGCTTTGAGAGATTAAGATTCAAATTGAAGTTAAAATACAGTCAAAGAGCTCAGTTTAGTGCGGTTATTTTTGGCTTTTAATCAAGTTTAAAAACAATTTTATACTGCACCTTTTCAAAGGTGAATTCTTTCACTTCGCCCAACGATTGCTCGCTTGTGCTTGGCTCGTTGGCAGCCGCGCCATTGAGCACCTCTCCGTTCGCGACTGCTTTCGAGTTTTCACCGTTCATTTCCATGTTTCGCAAAATTGGTTTTCGATTTCAAAATTCAAAACTCGATTCAAATCAAAACGCGCTTTTCTTTGCAATTCGTTTTCATTGAAACGGGGCTTTTACTAAATTACAAACTCGTGGTAAAGCGTAGTAAATGAAATGAGCGATCGCTTTGATTAGGTTTTTGCATCAAACAAATCAACTTCGATTTCACTCACATTTAATCGCTCACACACGATTGCCATGTTTCACAAATTCTGATTTGTTTGTTCAGAATCGCAAAATTGATTTGCATGCATTATTTTAATGTTTTCATGCTAGACACACAAAAAAATCTTCGCTTTGTGACGTAAGCACTATTTTAATTCAACTTGATGTCACGTAACGAATGTTTTCAGTTGTAGAAATAGAGTGTAGAAGTATGTGAGGTACGGAAACGCTAATAAACATCCACTTTTTAACATCAACACAATCATTAATGGTATGAAATTGAAACAACTCTAGTAAAGAATGGTAGCGAATGGTAACGCTCAATTAGCAGAAATGTGAATTAATTGAGATAATGTAAAGATAAGGAAAAAGTAACTGAATTGTTTTTAATGAGAGCTGTAGGAATGGCTTATAATGATATCAAAATCTTTTTGATGGATTTTTTGTTGAAATTTTCGATTATGGATCGAACTTACACAAATTTGAGATGAAATTAGAAATAAGCGGTTTGCAGATTTTTAAATGTTTTGTAAATATAATTGAATGAATTAATTTCAATTGAATTTTCTATAAATTTCATTTTTCATTGTCAAATCAAAATGGTAAAATGAGTCCAAAGTGGGTGAAAGAGTGAGTATGAAAAGATAGAAAAGAGCAAAATTGGAATTATTCAAAAAACAAAGTGCACCAGATGGCAAAAAATATCCATCGTTACATCCCTTTGGGGAGTAGTGAAAATATTCTGCTTATGATAATTCTACATTTTTATCTCTAGTGAAATATGTACGACTGTTTACACAGTGTTTATTAGATAAAAGAGCAAAATAGTAACCTGATTGTAGAGACATTTGTTGTATTTACCCGTAAATACAAATGCTTTTGCATGTCTCCATCTAAATTGAAGATGGCTTGTTTCCAAAGGCGATTAAAAAGACAAATTTAAGCTTCTTTAAATAAAGTTTAAGTGAATATTTCATTGAAATTTGAAAAATTACTGATTTTAAATGAAAAGCATTAATATTAAAGATTTATGTTCCCGAATAATTCCAGAAATGTCCCTTTTTATGCTAAAATCCATACCGAATTCGATTACTAAAGACTATTTATTAATAAGGGTTTTTTACTCTCGAAAAAACAAAATACAACAAATGTATTTGTTGTATTTAGTCTTAAACAAGCCAACCGAAATACCAACGATTTTCTCACATGTCCGCCAAAATCGAAGTTGGCTCATTTTTTGACAGTAAGTGTAATTTCAATTAATTTCTTATCTCGAACAAATAGTAAAATAATCTCAAAAAGCTACTACAGAAAAGATAAGGTCATCAAGAAACTTGTTTAATAGAAAACCGCATTTTTAAACCAGCTTAAATGATTTTCATGTAATAAAAGACAAGTTCTCAATTCAGAATTTTCAGTAATAAAGTGTGAGTTCAGGAAAACTCGGTAAAATAAAATTACGCCAATACATTTAATTTATATCAATAAAAATTCCTTTTTGATCGTTCCGAAGATTAACGAAACAAGAGATTTTTGGGAAATCCCGAAAAATCCCAGTCCTGATCCAGTTAATTTTGTTTGTTTTTTTAAATTTAATCTGAATTCAGTTACCGTATATCCTCAGATTATATGCCATGACACTATAGTGTGAGGTTTTGCCACCCGTCGCTATACCTCGAGGTTTGTTGCATATGGTTGAAAAATATGTTCCGTCTCACAAGTTCTAATTAAAGAGTGCGGAATACCAATTATATACAACCAAATCGACTTTCAAGCTACGCGACTTATTAAAAAGAAAATTTAATCAACGAAAAAAATTAAATTTTAAATGAAATTAGCTAGAATTTCTGATTAGTGGGTTTATTCATAGATTTTTCAGCCCATTTATTTATTTCATTAGCAATCGGCTAAAACCCGCACTTATTCGCCATCTTCAAAACAACTTGAAATTCGTGAGCTTGAGATGATGGTCACGTGGTTTTCACAACTTCGCTTTACTCTCATCGTAAAAAAATGTATTTACCGTTCAAAATATTTGCATTTAAATCATATTTATGTTTGAATTAGTTTAGTACGCTTAAGTCTTAAACATTTTGAAATAGCAGAACATAAGCCTAATGTGAAACTGTTTGAATTATATTAAAAAACGAAAAAAGTACTACCGTTTCAAAATAAAATGTATCGATTATCGAAAAGTAATTTCAACTGCAAAGCATCACGAATAATTGAGCATTTCGTTAAAAGTTGCTTTGCAGTTAAGCTCACTTTCGATAATCGAAACATTTTATTTTGAATCGGTCATACAACGATAAAAGCGCTGTACGAATATTGTTTGCCACATCAACGCTTTACTCGTAAACGTTGTTTTGCTTTCATCGTAAGCATATCTTAAGTGAAGCTTTTAAAATGAAGCATTGTTGGAGAAACATTCAGGTAAACATTTCCTTAAAACTTATTATTTTATTTGGCTAAATACATATATTATACTGTATATTACTGTATTGCATGTATATTTTCTGTATATTAACTATTACAGTCTGTTGACATTCATTTGACCAGCTTTAAGAAATTATTAATCGAAGGCATTGTAATTTCTGCGAGTTTAAACAACTACAGGCTGTATGGAAAGAAAGTTGACAAAAATATGTTAAACTAAATAAAAAAGTACTCAACGCAAAAAGGAAAAATTACACTAATAGGAAGATGAAAACTTCATCTAAAATTTTCTAATTGACAATTTCTATGTATTTTGATTCAAATTTGAATCAAGTCATTGTGAAATGGGCACTGTCTTCGCTTTCCTTGACTTTTGCTCAGTTTGGAGAGATCTTCATTGTTGATACTTTTATGAGTTTAACAAAGTGCTTATTAAAAACTTAAAATTTTTAAGCATTAAAATTATAAAATGTAAACATTCAACTAGGATGTCCGGAGTGATCACCTTTTGCTGAAACAACACATCTAATCTTCCCTTCAAGTGTGTTTTAAGAATACCCAATCATAGGTGCTACATTGCATGTGAAGCATGTTATTCGCATGCAAAATTTAACAAAATATCTATGGCGAAAAATTCTGGTTTTTTGATCGCGGGCCTAAATCTCAATCAATTTCCACCGGCTTTGTTAGAAATGTCTCAACTCACAAATGCTAGATATTGTGAATATTATCTCTAGTTTTATTTATGTTAAAGCAACTTAAAGGCAATTTTTCAGTGCTTTTATAGAAAATTATAAGATCTATCATAGGAGAGTAGTTGAATAGTACACTCATTTAAAACAACTAATGGCAAAAAATATGCTACTTTCAACATTTAATGTAGTGGCGCAATACCATAGCGCTTTCCCACCAATTGTTGAAATTGGAGAATTTTTTCTTTTCTCAGCTAAATAACCAATAAGTAAATAATACGTATGTACTAGGTGCTAGGTACTACCTAGTGCTTGCGTCTCATCACAATTCAAACTTCTTGTCTGACTAACAAAGACAATTACAATTTCGTCTTAAAAATTTAGAGCTTTGAAAAGAGAAACTTTCTTCTACTCAGAATAGTACGTTCAGTTTATCACTTCAATTTTCACTCATATAATTAATAAGAATTTAATTATCAATTGTGCGAAAAATTGCTTCTATATGAAATATAAATCAATTTTAAATCAATTATTTCTGATTCAGGAATGGAAAAATTATGGGATTTTATTATCGACACCCTCGGATGAAGCTTGCAAACTTTACGATGCATCGCTTAATCAGGTTTCATTAGCTAACGAGCTATTGATAGTGAATCAAAACAATAGTTTCTAGGGTGGTTCGATGATGTGTCCGTCGGGGGTTTGGAAAAGAGTTTAAAAAATATGATTGAAGCCGATCCATATTTTGGTAATTTCATTATCGAGATTTTACTTTATAATTTTGAAATTATTTAAAGTTATGGGGCATTGTTTGATGCTTGGTCTCGAGTTTGTCGGAACCGGCCGCAGCGTTAAATTGGACTCAGAATTTAAATCACAAATTGATAATTTGAAGGTAATGGCAGAGAGACAGTCGTTAACAAAATCAGAGAAGAAACATGTCGACGCAATTGTTCATCTGGCAAAAAATGATTTTAGTTCAGCGGCCACATGTTTCGAAGAGATTTTATTAGAAAGTCCGACGGATATTCATGCTTTGAAAATGGCACAAGACATGTATTTTTTCACCGGGCAGCTTCCTGACATGAAGGATTCTGTAGCCAGAGTTGTGCCCTTTTGGGAATCCAGTAATCTTCCTATGAAAAGGTTTCCCTTTTTTTTAAGTAAAATCTCACGTTGTTTTATGATGTAGTTACGTACATGGTTTGTACGCATTTGGTCTTGAAGAAAATAATTTTTACCGAAAGGCAGAAGTGGAAGCAAGAAAGGTTTAACAAGCTAATTTTTATCTTTTGATAGTTGCTTATTTTCATTTTAGGCCTTAGAAATGAATGCTAACGATGCGTGGGCAACTCATGCTGTCGCTCATGTGTGTGAAATGGAAGGAAGAATTGATGATGGGATCAATTTTCTTGATAAAACATCAAGTGATTGGAAAGTGGGAGAATACTTGGCAGCTCACAATTTCTGGCATTGGGCACTTTATCTGATCGAGAAAGACGACTACGATAGTGCCTATGACATATTCACTTCGGAAGTTCTCAGGCGAACTATAGAAGCAAAATCAATTTTTAATATAGTAGATGCAACTTCGCTTTTATATCGTTTAGAATTGACGGAGGGTGTAAGGCGTAATAACAGCGAATATTGGGATCAATTGTATGCCGTTTGCAAACCACATTTACAGGACCACATTACTGCATTCAATGATTGTCATTTCTTGATGGCTCTCTTGGGCAAGAAAAATTATTCGGAAGCAAATGAGTTGTTAGATAGTTTAGTGCTCAGCGAGGACATAATTTTGGGCAAAAACGTAGTTCGACCTTTGCTCAACGCCATGATTCAATTCGAAAGAGAACAATATGCTACTGCGGTAGGGATCTTATTACCTCTGAAATACAAATTGGTTGAGATGGGCGGCAGTAATGCTCAAAGAGATTTGTTTAATCAATTATTAATTATGGCCGCAATAAAATCAACTGATAGCGCTCATCATATACTTGCAAAGCGATTGGTGATTGAGCGTCAGGCTTTGAAACCATCACCTCTTGGAGACCGAATTTTATCTTTCGAGAACAAATGAATGAATTAATTTTCCTTGCGTCTCTCTTATTTTTTCATGCTTAATGAATGATTTTATGATAAATATAAATAAAATTCATTTCATTTAACAAAAATTCGAATGCGGATTAACTTGATTGCGTTTTGAGCGAATAATCACAGAATTATTGGGCGTGAATCCCAATTCGAATTTTGCTCATTGTTAGCTGACAAAATTATACACTTGTGGCCGAGATAATTTGCTATTTTTTCCATTTAAAACTTAAATTTTCAATAGATAAGATGACGTATTAATGTGGCCACTAGTGAATGCATTGCTTTGAAAAGAGCATATCGTAGTTGAGTTTAGTCTCTTTCAAAAAGTTAAACGAATTCTTTCACCTTCGTTTTGTTTTATGCAATTATGCAAATTGAAAAAAGCAGCTGCTACCAAACTAAACTCATCGCATTACAAAACTTGTAAAACGTAAACAATTTTAACAACCAGCTTTCGTTAGTTTGATCGAGGTTAAGTCGATCACTGTTATGATTAAAATTTTCACAATTTTATTATGTTTAACATTGATATTTAACTTTTGTAAAAAATCAAATCAAAATTCAACATTCGTGGGAAGTGTACTCAGTTTTAGAAAACTTCAAGTGGTGACAAGACCCGAGACGATGCAAAACAAAATTAAGTTACAGTTGAATCCATGGATCAACTCACGAAAAAGAAGATTATTCTTTGAACTATGTCGAAGAAATTATACTACACAACAGTTGGATGCTTATTTTAAATGCAACACATGGAGGAAAAAAATTGTAATGAAAATGAATTAATTTTTTCGCATTTCATTTGTACACTTATGTTCAATTAAATTTATCAGTTCAATGCTTTGCAATAAAGCGCGTTCTAACAAGTGTAAGTGCGTTCTGACAAGTTAAATGAAAGTACTATTCAACTTCTATTCTATGAAAGATGTCTCATTATTCTGTATCAAAGCACTGAAAAATTGCTTTTAAGATGTTTTAACATTAATAATTATAGAGATAA
>NCKU01002784.1:0-17536 GCA_003675995.1 Dinothrombium tinctorium | reverse complement strand
TTATTTGATTTGTTGCTTAGTGAAAAAAGGGGTAAGCCGATAATTGAATCGATGAAAATAAATTTTGTATTTTACTTCCTTGATGCGCACAAATCAACAAATAATTGCGTTGACTTAAAAAGCTATTTTATTGAGATTTGTTTTCAGGATAGGTTATGACTATCAAACAAAGTTTTCAATAATTCACAATTATATAAATTATTATTTAATATTATATTTAAATAAATATAAGAAATTTAAGATCAAAGTTTTTGTTTTCCGTTSAAAAAAATGTTTGAAGTCGCTGCAAAACTTTGTAAAACCTCCTAAAAAAATATTTTGACTTAACATATTAAATACTTTTAGTGCTCTCTACAACGATAGCAAAATAGAAATTCTATTTATAAGATAAATTTAATCGCAATTTAATTTTAATCACATCATCATTCTTTGAAATGAATTACTGTTTAAAGCACGTCAAAAAGTTTTTGTTACATGCGAATTTGAAATGAGCTGTAATTATAATTTTAATAAAAAACACCTCATTTACAAAAAAATCTAATTAATTATTTATTATCATGTTTGTGAAAGTAGATAGTTTGATTGAAGATATTCAAAAGCACTTGAATTTGAATTTGAATTGAATTTATTTGAAATGAATTGAACTTGGCTTGTTTATTTGATTTTATTTTTTAAACATAAAACTGACGGTTGTTTTTATATTTTATTTTTATTATATTTTCAAGTTATTTTATTTCTAGTAATTTTCATTTTGTAAATGATAATTTTAGAATTGAAAAATGAAAGGAAAGAGCCTAACAAAAGAGTCATTAGAGTTTTCTATTGTTTTAAACGTTGACTTTATAAAATTATAGTTGACGTAAGATTTTATAAAAAAACTTAATTTCTTGAGCATTAGTCGTCAGTCTTTTGTAAGAACTATTCATATGAAAATCCTGGTTAATAAATACGCTTCATTTTTATCAATTATTCATATAGATTTCTTGAATACACACTGAAAACAGTAAGTGTTGTATGATTAAATTAATTCAGAATTTATGAATTAAAAATTTTTCTATTTATTTTTTTCATTTAACAGCAACGATAAATTTCTTTCTTAGATAAAACTTTAATATTCTTCTTCGAAGAAACTAGAAAAAAAATCTTAAAAATGATTTCAACTCTCAACGAATTATATTTTCTGACTGAAGAATGGACAAAATTCGACTTTAATCAACTGTACAATGGACCATATTTGATTGTTTGTGAAATGATTGTATGTTATTGTGTGATTGAATTTGTTTGTTTGTTTTTAAAGTCAGTTCGTACCACTACCTTTGATCTTAGACCATTCATGTTATTTATAGATAGTTGTCAGTTCGCCGCTCGTTGTATAGGTGTGATCTTTTGCTTACTCTATGCAATAATAGATGAAACATCGTTTAAATGCGTAAAGTTTGAAAGAGATGATAACTCTTTTCGACCACAATTACTCGGTTCACTGATAATTTTATATTTGCTTTTAAAAATGATCATGCTGTTTGACTTTTTAATTGCTGCTTTACGAAGCAAATACAATCAATTTACAGTGTTCACAAAATTTAATTATATTTACGACACTGTTGTGATTTATGTTATGCTGATAAACTCTTTCTCCGGTGTATTCATTGTATCTATACTGATTGATCTAATTCAAGATCTCTTTCTCTATCAGTATTATGTGCTTACTTCTCCCGGTGAAATTTTTCGCGCTTCAATTTGGTGGTACAAATATTTGTTTTATTCACAACCCATTCTTGTTATGCTAGAGTTAATTTACGGCTACTTTTTCTATTTTCCAAACAGTTGCGATCTGCCAATTACTCTAAAAATTCTTGTTGCTGTAAAACCATTCCTTCGAACTTTAACTTTAAAAAATTTTCTTCTAAAAAAATGAATGTCATACGACAATAATTGAATACTTTCATGCAAAAAGAGGCTTTCAGTTTTCATTAAATAAATCATGAGTTTATATTTTGATTGATATTTGTTTCATAATGTTTTATCTTTCATAAAACTTCATGTTCACAGTAACATAATTTTAAAATATTCCATTTGATTGAAGAAATCTCGAGTTATTCATAGAAAGCCGATAGCCATTTTTGCATAAAAGCAATTTTATTATTTTTAAACCTTTCTAGTGAAAATGTTTGCCTTCACGGAAGTAAGAAAATTAAACATTTTCTTCGTTTTATTAATACTATTGTACAGTCAATGACAGAGTGTTTTGCTTTCTTATTCAAACCGCTCAATTTAATAAAATAATCGCAAAGCATTCTGTCGTTGACTGTAAAAAAGTTTCCTTGTAGTCATTTGTATAGCATGTTTTGTACAACAAGAAATTATTTTTAAATTAGCTACTGAATTATTTTAGAATCCGATTGTGAAATAAGGAAATTCAAAGTATATAGTTTATCAAAGTATGTATTTTGATTACAATGTGAAAAGATAATTATTTGAATATAATTAAATAAAAACATTGAAAAGTCCCCACTTTTTTGATGGCAAGTGAATGTCGCAAATTTTTTTTTTCAGATTGTTAATTTCTGTTAATATTTGTAAAGATAAAGGTACTGTTAATTGAGTTAACTCAGGATTTAAATTTACTTTAGTCGCCTATAGTGGAAGTGGAGACTCAAGAGAGGTAGCCGTTAGAGAAGGTTTTATTATTAGATCAAGTCTGAGCTTACAAATGACCACTTTTTTGTCACTGGACTTGGTGTGCCTTTTTTTTGAAGCCGAAATTTGAGAAAATAATTTTAGGAAACAAGGAAATTAATGAAGAGTGAGAAAAGCTAGAGCAATAAATTCATTTTTGTAGAGACAGAAAAATTCTTTCGCTTGTCTCATAGTCTCTAAAAAAAAAAATCTTTAAAATTATTTAATGAACATCTTCATTCTAGCATAATATGAAGAGTGAATATGCTATAAAATTTTCTTTTTTTTGAATTCATTCTCTGAAAACAAAAAATTAAACAACAATTTACTTTTATTATATGTCCATTAAAATAGATTTTTGAATTTCAACAATTAAGACAACGAATATATAGAATGAGGTAATCGCATATCTAAAATAAGAGGTAGTATGCATTAATTTTAAAATCTGAATTATTAAAAACATTATTTTACGTGTTATACATAATCAGTGTATAAGAAATGAACACATGCATTAATGATGTGTGATTAAAACAGAGTTTAAATTTTATGGTTTGTATTTATTTTCAAACTCACTTACATCAAATTTTCGTTTGCACCCTTCATAGTTCATATATCTTATTTTACCAAAAATTGGTCTTTCTGCCCATCCCTGATCGTGAACACCACAAATTGACCACATGCAGCCAACATAACCATTTGGATCGCGGCCATCAAGATTATATTTATCATTTAAGAAGATCGCAATTTCTAAAGCTTCTTCGGGAGATTTAGTCCATTCCAATATTTTTTTAGCCCAATACATTCGAAGGAAACCATGCATTTTACCTTCTCGAAGCATTTGTCTTTGAGCCGCATTCCATAACGGATCGAGTGTTTGCGCTTTTTCCAATTGTTCTTTTGAAAAAATATATGGTCTCTTGTCTTTTTCGTGTGCTTTCAAAGTGATCTTTGCCCAATCCCAGGCTCCTTCGAGACTATCGTATTTATCGTTGTAATAACAAAAATTTTCGGCTAATTCTCTTCTGATAATCGCTTCTTCAATGAATGCATCAACCGATTCTTTGTACTTATTTGAGTATTTTTTCACTTCAAGAATTGCTCTCTGAACAGATAAATGACCAAAGTGAAACCATGGCGATAAATTAGACAAGCAATTGTAGTTTGGATTGTTTCTTTTTGAAGCATAATCTTTCAAGCGTTCATTGCAAAAACTGATCAACATTCGAATACCAGCTTCAGTACCGGGAACAGCCCATTTGACATCGTCAACAGTTTCATCATCAATCTGCAAACTTTTTAAAGCAGCGTCCCAATTATTGCTCTTAATTTCACATTCAAAAGGAGAGCGAATAACAGGCGGAAAATGAGTTAAAAATTCAGCCAATTTATCGTGAATCTTTTTACGAATGGTTCTCGCGCCATATTCTAATTTAGGTGATGCAACCCAACACGGAACGATATTATGAGCATCTACTTGACAGATGGGTATGTTTTTGTGCAACTTTACCTTTAAATTTTCAATCCAATCTCGCTTAATTCTTAATGGTGAGAAATCAGTGACAATGGCACCAGCATCGTGTTGTTTGGCGAACAATGGTAAAACTTGAGATGCTTCGCCGATGAGTAAACGAAATGGTATGTTCAAATTGTGACAATCGCGTTCGACTTCTTGTAAACCTTTCAATAAGAAATTATACTGTCGTTTGGTTGCGTTCAAAAATTTCGGAACCAAACAAAAGCAAACATAGAGTGGAACATTGAATTTAAGCGACAATCGTTGCGCGTAAAGCATCGACCAGTTGTCTTCGACGCGTGCATCGCGTGTTATCCAATAAATTATAGATTTACAATCTTCGCACACTTCGCTTTCGTCGCTCAATACTCGAACTCGTTTTTTGTTGAAATTGAATTCGTTTATCGAACGCGCGATCAGTGACCGCGATTTACGAATAGCGGAGCACGGATCGTTGTCGCCGTCGGAATCGTTTTCGTCGCACACTTCTTGCTTCACTTTAACAGCGCTTTGTCTGTGCTCGACTTTGCGTCGTTTCGCGTTCGACTGCGACATTTGCGAACGAAGAGTGAGAAAAGTGCGAAAAAGTGATGAATTAAGACGCGAGCAGCGATGAGATGAAAATGATGCGAACGAAAGTCGCATCAAAACGCAGTTTGCGCAACGAGACGCAATGAGCGCACGGCCCGCGCGTTGTACAGATGTCAGGCTTTTGTTCGAATAAATGAAAGCGAGCGGTGAGCGCTCAGCGTTTCGTTGAGAAACGGCCACACTTTTAACCGTCAATTTGACGGCTGCTTTTCGATTCGAAAACGCGTCTCGCGATTCAACGCCGCACGCAACGAATACGCCGATTTCTTTTTCATCTTTTCTCTTCACTTTTGTTTTCTCTGTTTTTCTTTTTCATTTAATTGTGTTTTAATGGCTTCGTTTCGAAAGCGAGCGAACAATCGCCACTGTTTTCTTCGTTTGCCAATCGAGAAGAAGCGATGCCACTTCTCGGCGCTCAGTGTGCTTCTTCGCGATCATCGAAGTGATGGCTTCGTTTTGAAATGCGTTCACTAAATTCGATGAAAAAAGTTTTTTTTTCGCGCTAAACTCGAGAAGACGACAAGCTTTTACCGAAGTTCGTTTCACGAATTTTTGTTCCATTCATAAACAAAACGCGAGAAATTGATCATTAATATTGATAATAATGAAAGTGATCGTTAATTTTAACGCGGTTCGAATAATTGTGCCGTGTACACACGAAGAGATGCTCGTAAAGGATTTAATCATCGAAGCGACCAATCGTTACAAGAAAGCGACTGCAAAGGTAATGCAATGCGAGCAATTAGTACATTATATGAATATGCATCGAGAAGAAGAAAAGTTAATGAAAAATGCTCGTCTCGTTTGTGCGCCGTTAAGCGAAGAAATTTTATTCTTTGTGCGATTATATTGTTTTGAAATGATATATGAAAAAGCACGTTGAAATAGTTCGCATTCTTCTTTTCTTTTTTCCTTTCGAAAGCAAAAAACTGTGTGTCCGCTTTATATAATAAGGCTGTGTGCTTAAGAAATGAACTCAAGGCGGGAGCATTTTATGTATTAACATATTCACTATATTTGTAGAAACACCACACACACACTGTCCTTCGTTTTTCAAACAACGTCTTTTTTTGAGGCACTTTCTGAAGAAAAGAAACGCGAAACGCGAAAAAGAAGATTGAAAACGAGAGAGAGAGAAACAGAGAGCGAGAAAAGCGATCACAACTCGTTGCGACCCCAGTTTTTCTTTCTCGAGGGCTCAATTCGCCTCACACTCAGTTTGCGATTGAATTTGCTATGTTTACTTTAATATTATACGTTTCAAACAAAATTGTTTTCGGTACTGTTGTTACATACTTGTGGACGACGAGCGACGACACCCTGTTACATTGATTGCGATTGACGCCATTCATTTGAGCGAAAACCTGTCGTTTATTATTGTTTTTCCTCTCATATTTTTAACAAATGCGAGCTGTTCTTTCTTTTCTACCTTCCATTAATTGATTCGTTCTTTTTCTCTTCGTTCGCTTCTTTTGCTCACACTTCGCGATTCTCGGTAAGCAGAAATTTTTGTTGAGCAATCGATGAGTAAATGCGATAAATGAAATCAAATTCTTATACCTTTGCGTTTTCTGCGAACAGCGGAAGCCTCAATTGCATCTCGCTTGCGGTTCGCTTCTCTGTGAATAATATTCAACAAATGAAAATTGAATGAAGCATTTGTATGCGTTTGTTGAGGAAAGGAAAAAACTTGGCTGATTTTTAACCAAGATTGCTTCTTTTATGTACGTGTTTTCATAAACTTTATATGCCTTACTGACAATCGGTCCAATTTCACAAATGACTAACTTCGCAATGTTTCATGCAATGTTTGCACACAATTTTAACTGTTTTAAAGCCGAAGAAGCGAAAAGAGAAGGAGACAAGAACGAGAACGAGAGAGAGATAGAGATAAAAGTGTTTGCAAAACGGTCAAAGACACGACGACGAATTATTGTACATACGACGATTGTTGCCAAAATATTTTTGTAAATGCGCGAAAATATATTAAGTTTAACACATAGTTGAAACTACTACCATACGCTCATTTTACTAAATTAATCACCAGCCAGCTATATATTGTGTAAGAAAGAAATCTTTGTGCGTATGTCTGTGCGCTTTTCTAAATTCATTTTCACTCCGACTAAATTCATTTGTAACTATTCGCCCGCCATTCGTTCGCAGCTCTTTCGAAAACGTATCCACTCATAATTTTGATTTCAAGTCACGCTTCGATGTCACATTTCGCGAGCAGCACCTATTTCGCGAGTGCATCAGTCTTTTTCGCTTCTCGCAAACTCGAGTTTAGATGCTTTTTGAAATTTATAAATTACTTTTGACATTAATTACACTTGTTTAGCTCTTTTCCTTCTCTTTCTCTGTCTATTTCTATGTTTCTCTTACAGTGTTTGCCATCTATCTATTTCTTGTTCGCTCATTTTACTTTCGCTGCTCTCCTTCTCGTTTCAATGTTTTAAGTTCTGCTCCCTTTCGTTCTTTGCTGCATTTTCAATCGTTTCTAAAATTACAAAAGTTATTTTGCATTCGCTTTCACGAAATAACTGTTTTTTAGTCATGTTTTCTTATTTACATTTTTACAATTTTTTTTTCAAACGGAAGGAAATGGCTGCAATTATTTCATCTCATTGTTATTGTTAGAATAGAATAACAGTTTTTTTGTGATCAAAATTTTGTAGTGTACTACGATATGAAATAAACACCACCGTCAGTGATTTACAACTTACGCTGTTTGCATCATCTTACGCACCTCTTTGAAAACAATTTTTATGTGTGCGTATTTGAATATTTTTATGTGCTTGAGTATTTTCACTTTGGCCAAACCACGAAACTGAGCCCTAGAAAAGAAGTTAACGATATTTTTATCACATGTAACGGAAGTGTTTTTTTTTTCTTCTGCTTCACACTTTAACAATTGATAATATGACCAAAATAAGTTTTAAAGCTTATACTCGATCGCGTTTCTCATATCGCATTAGTTTTTATTTTCTCTTTACCAACAATCACTGCTTTCATATCTTTCATTTTCTTTCACTCTTTTATTCTCAATTCATATTTTTGTTTCCACATTTAAAGTTCGCTTTACGCGAAGCGTGAAATTGAAGAGAGAGAGAAAGAGAGAAATTTCTTATTGAAAATTGAACCTCAATTTCTTAATGTGCAACAGTTTGCGTTTCTCTCTCTCTCTCTTTCATGTCATGTCATCGCTCTTCATTTCGAATTCAGGCATTTTTATTTGTACACAATATATATTTATACGCTGTTTATTTCAGCCAAAAAATATTTTTTTCAATAATGAAAGTAAAAGACAGTTCACGAAGGAGATGAAGAAGAAGAAGAAGAGCGTGTATTTACTTCCGTATAACTGAAACGTTTCAAATAAAAATGAGGCAAAAATTTTTGGAATCGTTTTCAATATTTAGTAAAAACCATTACTGATTTAATAGATTTTTTTCTTCTGGTTAAAATTTCATTTATTTTCATTATGAACTTAAATACTTTTTCAAGTAAATTACAGCTTTAAAGTTTTTTCGTTGCTATTCATTTTTTTCTCTCTCTCAAAGCTAATTACAATTATTAAAGTGTTGTGTTGTGAATTTTTAAAAAAACAAGATTCATCATTGATCTGAAACCAGCTCTTCCATCATTCTCTTGATCAAAATGCACCTTCAAAACTTGTCTCATCTCTCTCTCTCTCTATAATTGCAAACAGTTGGTTTCAGAAATTATTTTCTTAGCGAAAATTGCTAATTACGGAAAAAAACGCTATTCATTCATTCTGTTGAAATGTATACCATTTGTTGACGACTGAAGAAAGATGCACGAACCCACAAGCAAGCAAACAGGCAGGAGGGCAAAACTGAGAAATCGCCGCAAAAAATGGTCAACACACATGCATATTAGTTTGCAAGACGAAGTGCAAACATAGTATAATGCATTCCTTATTTGCAAAAGTTGTTAACTTTCGCCTCATAGTTTATCTATTTTCTTTCGAAGCAAGCAAGCAACACAAGTATTCATATCAGACACATTGTAAATGGGCTTCGCGTTCGTTTCGTTACGAGTCTTCATATGTTGTCCTCACAAAGCAGAGAAGAAAAATCGTGTGAAGCAAAAGTTATTGACGAAAAGCAAAATGCATATTGGTTTCGTCAAAACGAATGGAAAAGGTTAGAAGGAGAGAGGGGAATAGCAAAGAAAAGCATTTCAACGATTCTATAGTTCAGAAGAATACAGCAAAGCATACAACCGTTCACATAAAAATGCAACAGATTGCTGTTGTTGAAGCGAGAAGAGGAGAGCAGAGAGAGAACTGAGGTCGCGTTTAACGGAGAAGCGACGAGAATTCTTTGAATATTTTTCACGCACTTTCGTTCTCTCAAAGAAGAAAGAAATGAAGTTTCTCAAGAATTAATGCAAAATCTGCAATTTTTTTCGAATGATAAACGTGCGAATTTTTCGCAACAAAATTTACTTGAAAAATTAAAGAAAAAACATTGAGGTGATTAAAATGAAAACAGAGATTCAAGTGTATCAAACAAAACAAGACAAGTGTATGAAAAGAAAATTTCAAGATTCAAACACTTCGAGTGTGAAGCGAAAGAGAGAGAGAACAGATATTGAGATTATCACCACAATTTACTTTCCTGTCGCTTCGTTTGCTATTCGGCGTTATTTTATTTAAAATTTAATATACGTACAACACGCTTCAATGCCTAAAATATGCTTTTTTCGGTTCACTGTGATACCGGTTCACTGTTCACTTGATTCTCACTCTTTGGCCAGGATACACTATATTCATATTCATGTACTTCTTCGGCGAAATGAAACTGGTTTTGATTTAATTTTTAAATCTGAAAAAGGTTCTTTAGTTAACCACTGCTACTTTTGAGTTGGCAAACAGTTGGTTTATGTGCAGAGTGTGTGTGTGTGAAACTTAAACTTGAGAAACTTTACCTTCTCATATAAAACGCTACTGCTGCTACTATTATTTGTAAATAATATTTTCAATTTTGACGCGTGTTTAATAATCGCACTTGTCTCATTTATTTTCTTGTCATTTAAATTTTATATTTACGAATGCTAATTTCATTTTATTGCGTCAATTGTGCGCAATCTTTTTTAAATGTGTGCGCGGCTTTCTCTTGTTTAAATGTCGGCACCGATTTGAATTATAAATGAACGCTGTAATCAATCAAATTTTTTTGTGTCTGTAAATCAAATTATCGGTCATAAGCACGTTTAACGCTCAACATCGCTCGCTTCATTATGCGCTGCTCAACGCTTCTGCTCAACACTTTTACGGCTTCCTATGCAACTACTATTAGAATGCATTTTGATTTCGTTGTCAGAGTGCTGTGTTTACAGACAACGAATAGAAAGTGAGCGAAATTAGAGAGAAGAGAGAAGAAACAACATTTTTTCTCGTAATCACGAGTGTGTGGTGGTGTTTGCTGTGTTTTTCTGAAATTTCACTTTTCGCTTCTCGACAACAATTCGTGAAAGCTGAGCAAACATTGCGTTCTATTTGATTCTCTGTACATGTATATTTGTGTTTACACCGTATTCAAAATAATTCGACTTAAATTGGTGAATAAATAATGAACGAGTCTTTTGGTAAACTGTTTTCGCGACGCTCGCGAAAATACGATTTGCGTAAGGCGCAAAGCACTTATTGTGTTGAGGTAAATAAAAAAAGAAAAGAAAAAATTATTGAGAAAAATTAAAATTTTATCAGTCAGCGCTCTGTCGCAGTTTAAAACTGAATTTCATGCTATTATGCAGTGTTCGCAATTTGAATTTTAATTTTAAATAACAGCGTGAAATCTTTTGCTCGCTTACACTCGATAGCTTTTTTAAGTGGCGCTGTTCTTCGGTCACTTCGCTCAATAATAATTGAAAATGGTTTCTTTTCGTTTCAGGTGACATAATCGCTAATTGCAGCGTAGTTTCAAGCTTTATCGAGGAAAATATTTGCGATAAAATTGTTCAGGTTAAACGCGATGAAAAACTGTTGCTGTCGTTTTGTGAAAAACGTTTCGATTATTTGAAATAGCAGTTAAATTTTTTTGCGCCATTCATATCACTTGAAATAATACAAATTCCTTGACCTGAAATACAAGCGTTCGCCACTGCGATTTAGCCGGCAACGCAATTGCTTGCAATTTCCGTAAATTTTTCACAATTGCTTTTCGTGGCGATATAAGACTTATTTATATCTCTTTGTACGTAAGATGCTGACATATCTATTGTCGTTTGTCATATTGTTTACTGACAGACGAAAGCACACAAGTCATGCAGTGGGGATTGAAGTACTTCTTCTTCTTCTTTATCGCTAATTATGAGGACATTGTTTTTTGACCCACTTTTCTGGCAATTAAAAGCGATCGAAAAACTGATGTGAGGTTAAGTGTATTTACATATTGTGTTTATATAAATCGATGGGAACATTCGATAATTATTTGTCATCTCAAAAATAAATTGATATCTTAAAACAGCCGACAGCTTGAATGCAATTAAGGAGAGCAAATTGAAGCCGAAAGCTCTGTGTCCAAAGAGATTCCTAACGAGTCACTCGCTTTTCTGGTTTTTATGCTTAAAGCCCGCAGGGTACACGTCGAAGAAAACGGCCGGTTCATTGTCGGAGAGCTCAAACTTGAGCAAGAACGCGCTTTTCGCTGCCATTCGTTCTTAACAAAATGTTTCTACACAACTAAATTGTGAATGCAGTCGTTGTTTGTGCGTTGTGCGATCGCAGCGAGTAGAAGCTAATAAACGTGTTCGCATTGAAACCATTTTCATTGAAGATTTCTTTGCAAAAATGTCATTAAAATATCCTTCATTATTGCAGCCGCCAAATGCATGGGTTGTCATACACAATTTGAAGACCTGCAGAGACGGTGCAATTCTTGATCCCGACGATCGCTTGAACGACGTCGCTGATGACAGAGAACAAGTATGGCTTTAAAATATAAACTCTTTTCATTTTACGCCCGACTTTTTCATTATCATTATTATTTCACTTTTATAAAAGTAAAAGTACAGCAAAAAAAAGAAGCTAATTTTGAGCAATGAATGCTTTGCAGATAATAGCAACTTTTGAAGAGGGTAATTGTTCGTCTAATGGAGCGCATTTACAACAAAATGACAGCAGCAATCAAGACGGTACAAGTCTCGCTTCAGACTCATTAGGAACTGAGAGTCCAGACGTACCCCATCTCTCCGGCAATAGCAAACAAAAGCGTGACAATGATTTTAATAGACACGAGTCTTCACCACCCTCCCAAGTCAGCAATAATAATGACCTCAACTTAGTTTTGCAATGCAACGATGTGGAAATCACCGAAGATGAAATTAATACTTGTATTTCAGTGCCTCTGCAAGTAAGAAGAGGAAGTGAACCTGTTTTGAACAGACTTTCACCAATCATGAATGATCCGATTGATCTCAGCAAACGATGGTCAACTGCTGTCGCACTTGATAGCAAAGACTCGAAAAAGGGTTCAGCAGATTCTCTTGTAAGATTCGATTTCACTTTCAATTTTTGCATTGATCAGTTCTTTTTGGCAGCAAGGAGACAGCATACCTGATAATTCAGAGGAAGAAACCAAATCTCCAATATTCGCCAAAAAGAATTTATCGCCAAAAAGTGTAAAAGAAGAAGGATACGCCAGCGAAGAGAAATCTGAGAACACACCGTCGTCGGCGACTAGCAGCAGCACATTTTCCCGATTCTCTCGGGGATCGGGAAGATTATCAATGGTCAACAGTAATATCGACGTTTGGGTCGAAGCTGCCGACAGACAGTTGATAAAAATGAAAAACGAGAATAACGTCCAAAAAGCGACTGACTTGGACTCAAACAAAGAGAAAAACTCAAACGAATGTGTCACAAAAGTATTGCCATTGGAAGAAGAAAAAGAAAATTATTTTGATATGTTTAAAAAAGAGCCTGTGATATTTAGGATTAAAAGTGAACGCGGTCCTCTCGGTATACATGTTGTGCCTTTTTGCGATAAAAATGGACAAGAAAATGGAATTGTTATTCAAGGCATAGAACGCGATGGAAAGATAGCCAGAGATGGGAGGTTAAAAGTTGGTGATGTGATCGTTGAAATAAACGGCCGTTCTCTTGCAAATGTAAAATTCCAAGAAGCTCAAGAAATATTTAAACAAGCCCTCTCCACACCAGAAATAGTTTTAGTGCTGTACCAAAATCAAAATGCGTTGAATGCTGCTCCACCCCCTCCTCCTCCACCAAACGCTTCAAAAAGACCGCCACCTCCTCCGTTGATGCCTAAACCGAATCCAGCGAAAGAAGGCTTAGAATCTGGAATGGTTGAAGGTGAAGAACGAGGAGGTCAGCTGACGAAAGTCGCTACACTTACGCAAACCAAAAAATTAACTCCTGCTTATGGGCTACTTAGTCAAAAAACACCGCTTAACGTTGCTGCCAATACAAGGAAAATAGGCCGAAAATATCATATTAGATTGACAAAAGGGGCTGATGGTTTAGGATTCAGCATTACAACGCGAGACAACCCTGCGGGTGGCAATTGTCCGATATATATAAAAACCATACTTCCGAAAGGTGCGGCAATTCAGGACGGAAGATTGAAACCGGGCGATAGGTTACTCGAAATGAACGGTGTTGAGATGACAAATAAATCACATATGGAAGCTGTCAAATTGTTGAGGAATATTCCATTAGGATGCAGCGTTGACCTCATTGTTTCACGACAAGAACCGGATCCATCCCCTAGTCCAAAACTTCCACGGCAGCTTCCACCCGAATCTTCAGCGGATGTTCATACTGGAAGACAGCGGGAGGTATTAACGTTTGAAATTCCATTAAACGATACTGGCTCTGCTGGTCTCGGTGTGAGTGTAAAGGGTAAAACTTGTGCAGCTCCAGAAGGCAACAATGTTGATCTAGGCATTTTTGTTAAATCTGTGTTTCACGGAGGAGCAGCTTTTAAAGACGGAAGATTACAACCTAACGATCAACTCATCAGCATCAACGGCATTCCATTATTAGGTATTCCTAATGGAGAGGCCATGGAAACTCTTCGACGAGCAATGACCCAATGTGAAGGACCAGACGCTAATCCAAATGCTATTACTTTAACAGTTGCACGTCGGGTTTCCTATTCAAGTAAAAATATAACAGAGGAGACTGTTTACCACCAACGAAATGGTTCTATTATAAGTACAGACTCTTGTGGTGAAGAACAAATGTTAGCTCCATTATCAAAAGGAGCAAGAAACGATGTCAATTTTGATGTGCTCAATGAATCGCAAAATAGTTTTAAATCTTCTGAAGCCACTGTTATTTTTAATCCAAAGGAGTTGAATACGAGCAGTTCGAAAAGCTTGGAGAATCATTTGTGTCAGAAACATCCGGTTTCAGATCGTTTGACAGGTCAAGAATCTCCTTCGCCAGGCTATAGCGCCATCGGTGAAAATTTAAACAACAGGAGTCCCTCCAAAACACCAACGCGAATCGATGTCATTATCGAAGGTGATCAAGAAAACGACAACTCAAATAGTTCTTATTTACAAAATTCGCCAAAATGTTCAAAGCATATAAAGGAAAACAACGATTCTAATCTTGAAATATCAAATTTAATTGAAGATGCTGGCTTTCAGCGCGATGGTTTCGGGCGACAAAGCATTTCGGAGAAGCGACACGCACAACTCGATGCAAAGAATACTGACACTTACAAACGCAATAAAAAAGCAAAGGAAGAGCGAGATAAGAATCGACAAGAAGATAGAAATAATGCTGCAAATTGTGAATCAAAGCATGATGATGCCAAAGAACTAACGAGAGTTCAGCCACACGACGAAGGTTGGTTAAGACCAAGTTTGCGCCGATTTTAATTTTTTTGGTTTTGTCTTGTCATTGCTTTGTCTTCTTTTGTTTTAGCTTTTAAACAAAAATGAATTAATCATTTTATTCTTGAGCAGCGTTTAACCATAATAATAACATCCATTCTTCTTTTCAATTTAGAGATCGTTTATAAAGCAATTCGACGCAAAATTGAAACGCCAAAGAGTGCATTGTTTTCTCCGAAGTGTTGCTGTATGTCTTCTTGCCGGGTTCTACATTAAAAAATCTTCAGTTTTACGCACACTTTCTTCTCAAACGCCACTCTCGCTGAAAGCACTCTTAATTTTATCTTAAGTGAAGATTTGTCAGATTATTATAGTTTTAAACGCATGATTATTAATCTTTAAAATTATTATTTATTTGATTTTAAGATTATTTTAATAATATCTCGAAATCTACTTTATGATCATTCGATTGAAAGCACTATCTCGCTCTTTCCTTTCGCACTTAATAAAAATGTGAAACAAAAAAGGATCAGCCTACTTTTTTTCTAATATCTAGGGAGCTGCCAATCTCCTGGTTCTTGTCCATATCATGCAATTCTTCCTCATCGACAATCGAAAAGAGGTGCAGCTGTAGGACCTGCACTCGGTATGAGAAAATCGAGTAGTCTTGAAAGTTTGCAAACAATGATGCAAGAATTACAAAAAGAGCAGCTGGAAAGTAGAGGTGGCAACCCGTTTGCAGGTCCACGTCCGGCAACATTGAAGGTATCTCGTAGTAGAGGAACAAATGAAAGCTTTCGTGCAGCGGTTGATAAGTCTTATGACGCTCCAGGAAATGTAGCCGAAACTATGGAAACAGGTATTATTTTCCGGTTCGGGCAATGTTTCACATATTCATTTTTTATGTTTCATGTGTGTAAATAGTCGCTGAAGAAGGAAGTGAAAGCGGATCTTCAATCAATCCAACGAATGCAGCGAATATTATTACAAGTTGTCCGTCCGGCGCATTGTCTACGGCAAGCACCCATTACACAGCTGTATCATCAGCTACAACAGCAAGCTCTCAGGTCACAGGTGTACAAGAAGATGATAAGAAGCAGTTCCTTAAAAAGAAAAGTTCAAAGAAGAAAGGTCTTTTTAAAAGTTTTTTTAAATTCAGGAGCAAAAAAGGCAAAAATTCGTGTAAAACATATCCAAAAGAAATGGAAGAAGACATTGAAAGATTGAAAGCTCGTCAAGCTGCGCAGCTTGAACAGGAGAGAATTCAAGAACATTATAAAAGATTGGTTGAACAACAAAAGCAAGAAGCTCAAGCATTTTTGGCTCAATTTCAGTCTGACTCTAATTTAATTCCGTCCCAACCACTGCATTCGACACCAACTCAAGGATGCGATGTGGAATCTGCTTCTTCAGCAATAAACCACGAAGAGGGCCGTCAAGAAAGAATGCAGCAACTTCGAAATCAGCATCAAAGACTTCATGCCGAGCGCCTCGGACAATATCCGAAAAGTGAACAAGATAAATACGACAGAGACATGAGAGAAATAGTGACAAGACAGCAACAGCAGCAGCAGCAACAACAACAACAACAGGTAACTTTTTGTTGCTTCATAATGTTTTGCAAAGTATTCAATTTTGCATCTAGGTTGGCAGGGAGAATAGACCACTTCCCCCTTTACCTTATATATTTTCTCTCCTCTCTCCTTACCCTCAACATAGAAGGGTGGCAGCTCCCAAGGTATACTTTTTTGGTGATTTGTCTTCACTTTTGCACGCTTTGCATGCCGTTAATGATAAGCTATTGGTAATCACTGTGTGCACCTTTCACTTATATAGATTAAAATTCCTGGTGAAATGCATTTAAGGCATGAGCCAATAAGGAGAGCATTTAGCCTGAAGGGTTCATATAGTTCGAAGGTAGTTTGTTTTGATTTTTAGCATAAAAGCATGTTCTATATTACATTACTGTACAAATTGATTTTCATAATTTGTTTCATGCAATTTAATGCAATTGATTTTTTCACAGCGCCATGAAACTGAAGTTATTCACACGCGAACCAATAGCTATGAAATATGTAAAGAGGCAATGGAAAGGTTAGAATTTCTTCGAGTTTAAAACATTTTCATGATGATTTTAACTGCTTTATGTAGGCCTGGAAGCAGAGTTGGTATCGCTGACTTGAATAATAAATACAGTCATTACATGAATTATCGAGAGATTCAGCAACATCTTGAAAAATACAATCAAGATCATGTAAAATATCATCCCAGAGCTCAATTAAACGTTCCTGTTGAATCCAATAACCAAAATAAAGTTGCACCTCAACAGCGTATGGCTTCTATGCCTTTAGTATCTGGGAGACGAAAAACTGAAAGACCATTGTCCGGTTACGATTACCGGACTTCTGGTGTTTCTATTCAAAACGCTTCCATTTATGAACAGCAATTAGAAAGACAATTGATGCCAAAGCCTCAGCAATCACAATCTCAAGTCCAGTACGGAATCATCACTAGAAATGGTGTCAATTGCAGCTCGTTTCCTCGTCGCCAAGTTGTAAATAAAATGAAACATTTGAACGAAACCACTATTGTGCCAATGCAAAATTCACAACCTATTTATGAATCACGTCATGTTAGCATTTATGGAAGCAATTATCACAACGGTGTTGGTTACAGCGGAAACATCAGGTACTTCACTTTTTTTAAGTAGAACAGTTTTAAGTTTTTTTTTTATTAATTACAGGCCATCATTGCATCCTTCATATCAAGCTTCTATCGCAGACCATCGAATGCCACAATATTACCACTCATCGCGACACCAAAGAGAATTGCAAAATCAATCGCAGCCAGGATCTAATGTTTAGCGACAGTTTTTTCTCAATTTTAGACTTAATTTAACAAAAGTGCCGTAATTTTTTTTTT
>NCKU01002783.1:0-17546 GCA_003675995.1 Dinothrombium tinctorium | reverse complement strand
AGCGCATGTTTTCAAATGAAATTGGCCAATGCAAATTTAAAGACATTTTTCAATTAAATTATAGATTCAATTATTTTATCAAGACAAATATGAAAAGAAGATTCAAGTATTTATGAAGAAGCTTGCTTAGTCATAAATATATTAAAAAATTAAACTTAACTTTTTGGGGGCACCGAATACACCAATTAAAAAAATTCTAGATTTTTACGGGACGCATGTTATCAATGTGGCCACCAGTATACTACCGTTTCAAAATAAAATGTTTCGATAAACGAAAGTGATCTTCACTGCAATAAAAAAATTTTGATTCAAAAAATGCATGTTAAATGAATAAAAGAACAAACTATAAACATTGCTAATATTGGTAGTAAGTAATAGTAGTATTAGTTATTAATAATAAGTTTGTTCATTTATTCATTTAACATGCATTTTTTGAATCAAAAATTTTTTATTGTAGTGAAGATCACTTTCGTTTATCGAAACATTTTATTTTGAAACGATAGTACATTCAAATCATTCACTTAAGAGAATCTGTGAGTTGATAAATAAAATATCCAGCTTCTGAAAATACTTCAATGTGCGAGAAATGTTAATTTTCAATTATGTGGCATCTGTATCAAACTAATAAGTTAGAAAAGTGCATGCCTTTAAAACGAATAAATTTTTAATATTTCTTGTGAAAAAAGGTAGGTGTATTGCATTAAATACAATTTTAAATTCAATTTTGCATTCAAGCAAAAGTCAGCATTTCGCGAGATCTTTCCTTTTCATATTTGTTTCAAAAATTTTTCCTAAAACTATCAGGTAGAATTTGAGAGCAATAATTATATTAAATATTCACTCTAGTTTTAAATGAAACTTATTTTTATTTTTAAATAAATAGGATTTATTCTTTAGAAAATTAGAATAGCTCGATCAAAAACTCTCAGAAACAATTAAATAAAAATGTTTATTTCCTACCACAAGAAGTAAAAGTTGTGAAACTTCAAAGTTTGGTTTACCTGCATCTTTAAAAGAAGCAAGAAACAATTAAAAAATTAGTTCCACAAATGTTTGGTGAAGAATTCTTGTTTAAGCTGATTTTGTTGAAAAATCAATGAAAAAAATTTTTTCTCGTTAAAAATTTATGCATCTTTTATTGTTTTTAAATTTTTTAAATCGAATATTATATTTATATAATAATTTTGTGATTTGAGTTAGATAAAAAACATTTTGCTAAAACTATCTAGCTGAAAAGAAATAGTGTAAGAATTAATTCAATGTACTATTTAATTTTACGCTATTTTTGTAAAATTCATTATAAAATTTGAACTTATTTGAAGAATTTTTCTTGATCATACCACATTTTTTGAATCTAAATTTTTCTTAAATTCAAAAATTATAAATTTTTATAAATGCTATTGTGGTGGACGCGCCGATACACAACTCGGTTATTGATCTCAGTTCGGACAAGAATTGAATAAAGAACACTCACTTAAGTTTAAAATATAGAACACTTCTTTATTATATGGCGTCCAGCAGCCGAATCTCAGAACATTGTTAGATATATAGGTAAGATACACTGTGTAGTTGATGTAACCTCCCGGATGATTATTGAGCCGCGTGAGACACACAACTTAAATTATCTTACAAGGAAACCATTCGAATGGTTCCAGAGCTTTTCTTTCAAAAGTTTATCATAAGAAAGATACAAACGCGACATTAAAGGATCCATAAAAGATCCACAGTGCTTTTGTGCAAATAACGCTCTTGCGAAATGATATTCACTTGCGAACTTTATAATTAAATCTATGAGGTAAATTTGGTCTTCAATATTACTGGCGATTAATTTCTCCAATTTTAATCGGAATTTGTCATTTTGAAAGCTTTTTTGATGCACCTCGTGTCGATAGTTTGTTGAATTATTAAGTTGATAAATAACAAATGTTTATTTTGACCAATTTACACAAAATATCTAATTGGAAATTAGATAGAAATAAAGTTTTAGAAACTCAAGATAAAAATTCGTAAAATCGGTCACCAGTAGCATTAAAAACAAAAATTTCCCCCATAGACTTAATTATAAAGTTCGCAAGTGAATATCACTTCGCACGAGCGTTATGTGCACAAAAGGACTTTGGATCCTTTATGGATCCCTTAATGTCGCGTTTGTATTTTTCTTATGACAAACTTTTGAAAGAAAAGCTCTGGAACCATTCGAGTGGATTGCTTGTTAGAACCTTAACTGAGTCAATAAAACATAGAATTCAAACAACTTCACATGAAAAATTAAAATCTTTGATTAATGAGTTTTAAGTGAAATCACAAAACTTAATCTGTGGTGATTCAGAAATCGAAGATGTATGTAAAGTGTAACTTATGTACATAATAATTAACATAATTTAAAGTTAAAAAGAAACATTTTCAATATGAAATTAAGCTAAAAAGTTCCTTTTCATTGTAGTTCAAGAGAAATTAAATAAAAAGTGTGTTGCGCTCATTTTGAAAGAGCCTGCAGATATTGTTAAGTGTATCATTGAAAATTAATAAAAATATTTCCAAAGCTGAGGAGACATAAGTTTTAAATTTTATATGAGCTATGCTTAAAAGTTAGTTCTTTTAAATCCTAAATTCTTTTGATGTAACATGTGAATTTCTCATTAATGTTCACTCATATGCAATTAATATAATTTTTACTCAAATCATGATCTATCTGGTCAATTTTTTTACCTGGTTAAAATTTTATTTTGATTTTTTAAGTCAAAAAACTTCTCTGACAGTTTTATCTATTCTTCGCATTATTTTCATTTTTAAGCTATCATGAACAAGAGAATTTAGAAGTTAAAGACATCGATTATTTTCTGAAAACACATAATTCAAATTATATCTGATAAATATTTAAAAGTTAACTTGAATAATAAAATGAAATTAAACCTACGTTGTGCATTCAGCATTCAGCGATAACCATTTCAAAATGTAAAAATATTAAGTGAAGATTAAAAACTTGAGAAGCTATTTGGTCGAACGATTTTTAATCCAAAGCCCGACGATTCGAATTAAAAAAGGAGGACAAAAAATATTCAAAAGTGAGCACGTGTAAAGCATCACAAGAGAAAAACCATTTTTTACAATCGCAAGTTTTTTATACCACAAGTGCGATGAAGAGAGAGAGCACTTATCTCGATCGGATGTTCCAAAATATGATGCGAAAATATGATCTGAAAAATCGTCTGTTAATATTTGAACTTAGAGATAATAAAAAGTATTTATGCGCCACGTATTTCGAACGTGATTGAAATCGTTACGAATGAAACTTTGAGTGAGCCATGTGAACACTAACTGATTAAGTATTTTTACGCTTCATTCACTTTTAAATTGTTTTTTCGCTTTCCGATTACTTACTTTTCATTCGCGAAAATCAGTTCGAAACATTATAAACAAAAGTAAATCGAACCACTGAATATCGAACAGAACAGGATACGAAGAGAACATGATTGTGTAGCAGTGTTTTGTTTAAACAAATTGAATTGTTCAACAGCCCCAAGTGATTTTTTGTGACATATTTTTACGAAGTTTTTTGGACAGAAATTTGTGAAGCATGAAAACGATTTAGAAGCTAAAAAGTTTTCCAATTCGGCAGAAATAAGCACATTAGTGAATGAGCACTTGCCTGAGTTTGATAAACAAATTGTACCGAAAGTTGTATTCATGTTTATATTGAATTTTCAGCATTTATGAAATTATTTTATTAAATGTTGTGAGGCGTTCATGCATGTTCGAATAAGATAGAAGTAGATCCTCTTATCTTAGTTATAAAAAGTGTCTTGTCTAATTGAAAAAGCTTTTCATGAGTAAAATTATAAAACTGATGTGCCGAGTTTGAAGCCTAATCGGATATTTAGAATATGATCTTGGTTTTGTTTTGATTTAATGTTCTTGAAAATTAATTTCTTAAATGTCCAACAAATTGTGGCGTGCAAGTAGCCACACAACTTTCCAACAAATAACAAAAACAGCGAATAGTTACACACCTCAATTTTCGTACTTCACTCTTTGCAATGCAGCAAAAAATGACCATTCGACTATCGCCAATACGATAGCACTATTTGTGCACAAAAGCAACGTTCGGTATTTCTCATTTGTAAATAATAAACTTTTAACTATTAAATCTGTTGCGCATTAATCGAAGCTCATTTCTTGTGAGGCTAAGCCCGAACTTGTGAGGAAAGGTCCGAGTCATCACAATATTAATTTTAAATTTGTTAAAAATTCATTAGACTTATTTGATAGTTATTAAAGTAAAATACTTTTATAGCTGACATTCTGTAGTACAAAAAGGACGAGATTCAAAATTTAATTGTATTAACTTTAGAAAAACGAAAAGAAAAGATTTTTGATAGCATGGCTCTTGATGAAGCTTTACTCAAGGCTTTCCTGAAATCTAAAAACAAAGAATTCGCGAAAATCGTTTGTCTAAATTATAAAGTCAAGAGAGTCACACGTTTACTCACTTCGTACTAATTTTTAAGTGTTTCATAATTTTATTTTTAATGGATTATATACTTATTAATGCTTTAAATAGTTCACATTTACACCCCAACGTTTCTGATCATTTCTGTTGTCGTTTTCCTTTTTTCTCTTTTTCCTTTTGTGCAGCTTCTTCATATTCTTTCTCTTCTCTCTCCTCCATTGACTTCTCACCTTTTAAGAGAATAGCTCTCAAAGCCTCTGGTGACGTGCCAAAGGCCTCTGTTGAAGTTTTTTTCTTTTCACCTGTCTTTTCCCCATCTCTTCGTCTAGCTTTTGCTTGACGTTTCATTTTGCTCATTTCACTCTGGTCCATAGATTCATCTTCATCTAAAGATTTTCTGTACTTCATCTTTGTTTTATCTTTTTCTCTCTGCTTTCTGTCGATTTTTTCTTTACTTTCAGTTAGCTCCCTCTTCCTAACTCTCATTCTCTCGATTTTTGTCTTCTTTATCGATTTCTCGATTGTGGTCGATACAAAAGCTTTCATTTGGATTTTGACTTCGTTTACAAAAGCTCTTCTGTATTTTTCACTTATTTCTCTGTACTTTGCATTTGATTTCTGTTCTTTTTCTTGGTGTTTGCGTTTAAAAGAATCAAACATTTCATTGAGCGCTTTCTCTGCCGATGCACTTTCATCTTCAACTTTGGTTTTCCTCTGATCCCTCACCAAAGCAGTAATTGATTCGCTTATTTTCTTCAAAAACATTTCGCACAATCGTTTCATCTCTTCGTCTAATTCTTTTCTTTCTTTCGATTCGGAATCAAGCAAATTTCTGCAAAAAGCTTCGTGCAATTCGTAGAGTTTCTTTTTCAACGAAATCATTTTTTTACTCCCAGTGCTTCCTTCAGTTTCCTTTGACTTTAACTCGTCATCTTTCTTCTTTAGCTTTTCAAAACAGTCTCTGGTTGTGTTCACATATTCGTCTTTGGTTCGCTCTTTCAAAATAATTTCTCGCGTTTGTAGTTTATCCAAGTTTTCAATCTCTTTACTTGTGTAAAGCTCAAATACTTGCAGAATTTTGTGACTGAAATCTTGTCTCGCCTCTTCTCTTTCTTGCATGTCTTTCAACTGTATCAGATCCAACATCTGTTTGTCACTTCTTTCCGTTCGTTCAACAATCTCAGCAATATTAACAAACAATTCCTTCTGCAATCGTTCTTTTTCGTCTTTCTCTTTTGCTAACGAGAAGTCCAAAGTGAATTCACTGGATGACAGTCTCTGGTAATATTTGTCGATCGCATTCTTTAAGTCTCGATCGAATTCTGTTAGTCTAGAAGCACACAAAGAATAATTGAGGTCTGCAATTGATTCCTCCAACGCTTTATCTTTTTGCTTTTGTTCTTCGAAAAGTTGCACGATTTTTGCATAAAATTCACTTTTGACGATGTCCTTCTCTCGCACTTTGTTCTTAATTTCATTTTCAATTTCTTTCAATTTGTTGTTTTCTTCTTCCTTCAAACTCTTAGAATGATAAATTTTTAAAATATGAACGAAAAGAATGTCTATTGGTTTGAGAGCGTCATCACACGAACAAGCTAAACGATACTAAACTTGGCGCTCAAAAGCGGCAGTAAAAGTGAAAACGAAAATTTTGTTCATGTGAAGACAGGTAACATGTAACTGCGGTGAAGATTTATGTATTAAAGATATGTCAAAAACGAGAGAATATACTTACCCTCAGTGATGAGAAATAATCATTTTTCGCATCCTGAAAGCTTTTCAAAATCTTTTCATTTTCTTCCTCTTCAACTGAATTCTGTTTCGCCAAATATTTGTCCACTTTTTGCGTCATTTCCTTTAGAATCGATTCCATTTTCACTTTACAGAACACAGCAATAATAAGTATTTGTGTTGTTGGATAACCTTTTTTTACTAAACAATTGAATGAATTTATTCCGAAAGGGCCTTTCTAATAATGTATGCATTGTTGGATAGGCTCTTTCGGAATGAATTCATTCAATTGCAAACTTTTACTCGCGCTTTTCCATATTGAAACAATGGAGATGATCAATGTAAAATTTCGAATGCATACAATACAAATTTAAATTGAAATATTTATTAAATTTAAGACTGACAGTGCTTATTTACAAAAAGAAACTAATGATTCTGAGACATAATCATAATTTCTCGTAAATAATTATAATTTGTAGTATAAATAGTCAATGACTGAATTTTTTCTATATTCTCCATACAAAACCTGTAAATTAATTAAATTAAATTTAATGAAAGTAATCGTAAAATATTCTGTCATTGATTGTATAATATAATGATTTAGATAAAATTAGAACATGTTTTAAGTAAATCAAGAGAAACAAAAATAATTATTTATTGATTTACTTAAAACATGTACTAATTTTACCAAATTAATTAATTAACGGCTGAGCTGAATGAACCTATCAAAAATTGTCAGTGTGGGTGATTGTACTACATTAAGCAAACATGAATGCAGAGTAAGTGAAAAAGTTTCTTATTTGGACACTAGTAATCGCGTGAAGTGAAGAAAGTGATGAAAACAATGTGAAATTGAAGTTTGCACTAAGATTCATTTAGCAAATTATTTTGGTTGTAATTATTTTTGAAAACTTTCAAAAAAATGCATCGACTATATAATTTGTAATTGAAATTTATGAGAATTTTTTCCTACATCAATGCTCATTCTTGAAGTCAAAACAAAACTTTATCATCTCATTTTTTGAAAGTTTAGAGACTAATTTTTTATTTTATAATTCCAATTTTAAGAAGTGGAATGAACAATATATGAAAGAGATGATGCATTCAAAAATAATTTATTGAGACCTTTATATTTTATAATCATTGCGATAAATAAACAAAATAAAAAAGGAATACAATAGAAAAACTTGAGTTCGTTGTAAGGTCGGTTCTTCGAATGCTCTCTATTTCCCGAAATCCAATTTCATTTCTTATTTTATTTCAGATTTTGGATCGGGAAATAATGAACTCCAATGCGTGGTGAAACAGGAATCAACCTGTGCGTTATGACAAGGCAAAGATCTTGGAGAGACATAACATATGTCCTGAACTGACCATGAGTCTTGAACTAGATTTTCAGCCCACTTTTGCAAATCTTTTCCATATTTTCTAGAATTGGCCATCAAAATGCGAATGCGACTAGATTTTTTATCTTTGAATCCAAGTAAAGCTTCAACAGCAGTGAAATTGTGATCTATATATTTTAAGTGCAAGGGTCCGCTATGAAAATATTTCACTATTTCCTTATTCATTATATTTCCGTTATAAAATATAAAAGGATTGATGACAAACGTCGTCTCGGCGATTAACACCCAATTTATCAATATTAATAATTTCCATTTGCCAGGAGCTAGTGGTTGATTGAAAAGGGGTTTGTGATATAAAATTAATGGTAGGTTCGATAGCTTTTCACCACTTTCGATTTTAATTTCGAATGAACCTGCTACGGTAAGAGAAGGATCCACCCATACGAATGTTGCAGAGATATTTTCAGGTCCGGGAAGCCATTTATGTTTCACGCCAATTTGGGAATATGGGTGCAATATACATCCAAAATTTCGAAAAACTTGTTCCTTCGCATCATACTCACTACAAACCTGTTGAAAAATAATTTTCATTTTTAAATTTTTCTTTCTATAAGAACGTGCGAAACCGAAAATTGAAGTCTTTGATTAATAAATATTTTTCTTTCTGATAATTTTGTATTGCTGGCGTTGTATTTTATCTTTGTTTTAGCTTTAAAAGACCGTTATCACCAAAGAAGCTGTTACTAATTATTGTCCAGACAAATAGGTTTGCCGATCAAAGTCGAGGTATCATTTTTTATTACATTTTTGAATAAATTTTTTCTAAATTTGCTGAACTCAAAATTCGTAATTAAAATTTCCTATTTTCAACCAAAAAATAAGGTTAAACGTTGAATTTTTAATTTTTGACACAATAACCTTTTACAGTTTTATTTAAAAATATTATTTTGTAGCGTCAATTCTTATAACTATTTACAAATTGATAGCATATCAATCCCAAAAATCCTATTCGAAAATAATTTAGACTGTTTTAGCCTGAAACTTACATTTTTCTTTTCAAACAATGACATTTTACTTTGATTATAAATAAAACTTTTGTTTGTGCTGAATTTAAAAAATATGTCTTCCAAATGGAATTTGAGTTCACTCACTTCATATTTGCGAGAATAACAAAGAACAAGAAATTATCACCAAACTGATTTAATTATACAATTTACTTCACTAACCTACAATCAAAACTCTATATTTTATAAAGGAATACAGCTTTGGAATGAAACACCGATGGATATTAGAACTGCAGGCTCATTGGCTTCTTTTAAAAGCTAATTACTCATTCATTTACTTAATTTATGATTTTTTAAACAGAAACCAAAGTTAGAGTAGACTCTTTGTCTAATTTGATTATTCTGTCTAAATAAAGATTTATTAATATTATTATTAAATATAAAAATCAAACTTAAGATAAGTCCTCCGCTGTTAGGGGCAAAGCTTTCACAGCTTTTTTATACCTATTTCTGTATGAACTTTTTTTAGATAAGCAAACCATATTAGAATGTATTTAGCTATTGATTCATCAAACAACTGACCTGAGCATGCATTAATCGAGATGGACTTCCTGTTCGTTTCAATTGAAAGTAAGTCGAAGGACGGACAAATACTTCAAAATTTGATGCATTATATGTTTTCGTCGATGAATGAGTGAAACTTATTACTAGACCCATGAATATATCACTTTCAAAAAAGAGGTTCACTTCTTTGACATAAATGGATTTTAAATTAATTTCCACATTTGGTTGTAATATATGTTCAGAATTTTTTTCACCATCACACATAGAATTCATCCTTTTTTTGGCAATGATGGCTAAAATATAATAAACACTGATCCGACCATCTTCATTAAAACTTAGTGGATCCAAATGATGATAATCATTCTGCAAATATCTGTTAATCGTTAAGTCGAGATCATTTTTATTTAATATCCAATTTTCAACTCGATTAATAATCTCTTGACTAATCACAGGTTCGAATTTGCGCGCAAAAAAAGAAGCTTTTTCGGTGGTAGCTAAAAGTTTAGGCCAATCTTCTGATTTGAAGTCATTTGGAGAACATCCACACCAGTCAACGATATGTTTATATTGACACTTGCATCCTAATTTTCTTCTCCAATTCGTAATATGAAGATTGTTGTCAATTACTGTCGTGCAGAATTTACTATTTTGAAGAACGGTGTGAAAGAAAGACTGAAATTTAAAATAACAATTAAAAAAGTAAAGGATGGCAATTACATACTTCAGCAGGAAGTAGAGTATACTTATAAATATTAAGTAAACCATCTAAAAGTTCATTTTTGCCATTGATAATAAATTTGCAAAAGTCTCTACTCAAAGCGACCCAATCACTACCTCCATCTAAAATTATTCCTTGAGGAAGAACACGATCACCCAATCGCCACATGTGCGCATCGCATTCATAAAACGTTTTGTCTAATCCTTGTTTGGTAATAAATCGTTTTGTATCTTGTCCATGTGACTTGACAAAGTTGCTTCCTCTGTTCGCTGTGAGAAAAGCCTCCAATTCTGAAAGAGGTCTTGGGAAAAAAATGATCATTTGTTTTAGGAGTTTTAAGCTTACTTTATAGGAAAATCGCTTTCACTAAGATTGATAACAAAATCCCAAGAAGAAAGTGTTAATAATTCTTTTATACTGTTAAGTAACATTGTCAGAAGACTAGCACCTCCCCAAATTGTTGCCATTCTGTTTCGAGATAATTTCACATTAGGCAAAGCTTCCAATTTGAGTAATTCGCGAAACATGTAATCTTGGCGCTAGAGTAATTATAATTTAAAGTTGAGTTGTAAAACAAATGCTTACAGCATCCACATGAATATAGAAGAAGTGTCTTTTACTATAGAGAACTTTGATTAATCTCTTCACTTGACGAACAGCCCTTCCATTCAAAGACATGATAAAAGCAATTTTAACAGGTTGTGAAACTTTTGCAGTTGACGACGGTCGCGATTCTTTTTTTGTTAATTCTGAGATAAAATTAAGAAAAGTGAAATGTGAAATGCAAAAAATTCGTGAAAAAGAAATGAAAAGCAAAAAGTTCAACATATTTTAAATCATCAATATTATTTTATGGATAGACAACTTACGCTTGTTTTGACAGAATCGCGGCAAGTATTTGGGATAAAGTTTGTCTTCGTTTATAAGACACGAAATATTGGCGATTTCCTGTTTGCACCTTTGAGTGACAGCTCTTTGGATGGCTGATATCGACTCTTTGCGAGTGATTACACAGTTTGGTTTAAAATCGAGTTCATCCAAATTAAGTTCAATCGACTGCGAACTGCTTTTGCCTTTTTTATTTGGGTTTTCATTGTTTTCGATGTCTTTTGAACTGATCTTTGCAATTTGATTACTGAAGCCGTTCTCTTCGTCTTCATTGTCGTCGTCCACAACTCGGGCGGAAATGTGAGTCTCATGCTTTTTGGTACCACTTTTTCGCTGTGAAAATAAACGAAACCCGTTATGAAACAGATGCGATCACAAGAAAAGCACAAACCTGAAGTGTGAATTTGGGCGCTTTCAGTGAAATCATGTGTTCACTGTTCGTTTGAAAGGACCCATAGAAGAAAAGTGCGAGTATCAATTGCAAGACGAACACTGAGAGCGCAAAGCACACACATCGCGAGTGACGACGAAAGCGACGAGTGTCCAAACGAGAAGCGGCCATTTAATCGCAGCTCTCACGCCGTATTCAACAGTTTCTCTCATCCATCCTTTGCTCGAACACTGTCCACGCTCACGTCTAAGGCGCCATCGTTCGCGGATTCATTCTTCGCTTACTGCTCACTGCTCTCCCGTCGCGCTTTCGTTCGCATCTTTCCTTTGTCGCTCCTCAAACGTTAAGTAACAGCGCTTTCATTTCACATTTTCTTTCTTCAAAACGACATCCAAAAATCAACGAATTCATCATTTGAATGCACGTTTCTCTTCTTTTGAAAACACTTTCTATCAAATACATCGGCTAAAGTGCGATCGAATCCCACGAAAATCGCAAACTTCATTCATTCACTTCTTCTGATCTAACATTTTCTAAATTGACAAAAGAAAAAATTATTGTTTTGCGAATTATTAAAGAACTGAAAAGTTTGAACAGAAAAGAGCGGAAGTGAATAAGTGAATTAAACAAAGGGCGCAAGTTTTTTTTGAGAATAACGTGTCAAGCAGTAACTGATTCGAGCATTGAACACAGAGCGAACATTCGTTTACAAATGGATGAGAAAACAGCTGTTCGCTTTAACAGCAGGCAAACAGTGAGACGAATGAATGAATTAGGCGAAGAGTGATAATGAAAAAAGCTATGAGCAGAGCGATGAGAACAGTTTCCCCGAGTAATAAACACGAGCAGACCGTGAATCGACACTCTCGTCGCGAGTGAGGAACGAAGGTACAAATGGCAAACGCAAATGATGACTCGTCAAATTTCGAAGCGGAGACCGAATTTGAAGTTCGACTCTACATTTATGACTTGTCAAAGGGATTCGCGAAAATGTTCGCTTCTATCATTTTGGGTATGAATTCAAGCAAACGCTGTCAGTTCGTAAAAATTGTCAAAATTTTGTGCTTTTTGCTTTCAGGCAAAGAATTGCCCGGAATTTGGCACACCGGAGTAGTGGTCTATGGCCGCGAGTACTTTTTCGGAGGAATGGGCATTGAAAGCTGCAATCCGGTATTAAATACAGCTTATTTATAGTTTTCTAACGCTCATTTTGAAGGGCGAAACGATTTTAGGCGAACCCGATCAGATCGTAAACATGGGTAAAACCGAGATACCATACAGTGTATTTCTCGAGTTCATCTTTTCTTTAGGCGAATCTGTGTTTGCGTAAGTTTATTTATTTTATTTCAGCGCTACCATTGTTTTCTACTCTTCAATGGTGCTTCTTGTCTCAGACCAGGAAAGTATGATTTATTCGAAAACAATTGTAACAACTTCAGCAACGAAGTCATCACTTTTCTCGTCGGAAAAGGAATTCCCCGTGAAATTCTTGAATTACCGAACGAAGTTCTATCCACGTATGTGCTTTACTTTTCAACATCTTATTGCTTTAGTTTAATAAAGTTTCTTTCTTTTGTGAACTTGAGTTGAGTTTGAGTTTATACTCTTTGTAAGCTTAAGAGTTGACAATTTTCAAACCTCTAAAAATAGATTTGAATGAAAGAATGACTGAAACTGAATTTTCGTTTCGTTCATTTTGAGATCATCTTTGAGAGATCACTTTGATGCTAACTTTTTAAGCGCAAACGTTGCGAAGATAAACAAGTTTACTTCTTATCATACAAAATTAATTTACTGGAATTTGTTCGCAATTAACTTTCAGGTGATCGATTTTTGAAATGGTTGAGTCTAAGAATGTAAATCTATTTTTAGTGCTTGTGCTTTTACTAAAGTTTGATGCTATTTTTGCATAATAACACGCGTAGTTTTGTTCAAATAAGACGATGAGTTGCAGTAAAGTATTATTGTCAGTCCTTTAGGGCAGACGCTAAGAACGTATCTTCAATCATTTGATGTGCGACCGCATGGAACTGGAGTGAACTTAGCGGGAGCTGGCGCAGCAAATCAGCTTGCATCTGAAAACAGTGCTCAAAAATCTGTTAAGAGTTCAAGCGACAAATCAGAAAAGAAGACCGGAGATAAAATGGCGGAACCTAAACCAACCGAGGAACAGACAAATGAGAATCAGAAATTAAGTAAAGAGACGGAAAAAGAATCAGAAAGTGATGTTAAGCGAAATGGCGAATCAGAATCAGCCGAAGACGAAAGTAAAAGCGAGAAGAAACCATTGACTGGAAGAAGGACTTACAAATACAAAGACCCTCCAATTTTGTATAGAGAAGTCGATGTAAGTATTTCAACCTTAGATACATGTTTAAATGTTTTTATATTTAGGGTTCTTCGAGCATTAAGAAGTTAACAGAACTCGTTCATGACCTCTTAAATCCCGAAGAAAATAAGCAATTGAAAGAATGGCAAGAGTACTTAGAAACTGATAATGGAGCTTGGGTTTTGGGAACTGAACATATGGACCTCATAGCACATTTGCTAAATGGGGGAAGTAACGGAAAGTTTGCTCCCAACGTACCTTTGCTGACATTGCAAGTTCTTCAAGCTGCTGCCCTGAAAGATGATTTTGTTTTAGTCTTGCATCAGGACCGCAAAGATCACCGATTGATGAGTTACATCAATCGCGTAGAAAATTTAACTTTAGCTGAGCAGGAGGAAATAATCAAACTTATGTGCAATTTATGCTCTCAACCAAGTTCATTCGACTGGTTAATGTATATTTCGGAGTGGAGTGAATCAGATGGCCAATCTTCAAGTAACGCCAGGGTTACTACGAGAGCGGCTGTTCACACGCTTCTAAATGATAAATTAACTACTCTTCAAAAAACTGGATGTAAGTAGAGAGTCAATCTCATATTGTAGTTAATACTGTTATACAAAGTTGTAATTTCACTTTTTGGGAGTTTCATAGAGACTAAATTTAATTTATCACTTTTTTAGGTAACTTAATTTTTAACTTGGCATTAAAAGAACTCTTTGAAGATACAGCCACAGAATTGGCAACTGCTGTTCTTCAATTTCTTCATGGTGAATTAGAAGAAAATCAAGGTAAGCGCCGTTGAAAATATTTTACATTCTAACAGATTTTCACTTATAGTGTTTTTGTGCCTAACTGCCTTGTTGCGTTTTATGCAAATTAGTTACAACGACGTTCCTGCTTTGACAAAAATGCTTGGTCCCGATATAAATAAGTTCAAAGGGATGTCGCAACAAATCGATCCGATTGTGGAACAAATAGAACAAAAACTAAAGACATCTTTAGGTTCAATGGGCTCTATTTGATTTCTTTTATTTTGTAAGCTTGAATATTGCATTAGTTATGATTAATTTTTACATGCAGTTTGTAACTCGCTTACTTCAATTTTTATTTCTTTTAATGACGATAAACCTTTTACAGGTTAAATAACGCGATGTTAGTTATTTGCAGCGTTTTCTTCTAACTAAAAGCTTGTTATATTTTTCACTGCAACTAAAATCGAATACAATAAATGGCTAAAAATCGTTTTGATTTTCATTTTTCGAGTCTTAGCATCGCAAATCGGTTCGACGAAATCGAGATGGATTTCGCATATAGCGACATAGTCGGATGGAATCGAGAAGTTAAAGACACTCAAAATTATTAATTCTTACAAATTTAATAATTCGTCAAAAAAGGGTCAGTCTCGAGATTGTCGCCCTGTATTTGGTTAATTTTCAATTATTAAAACCAAATTAGAAAATAAGGGTGTCTTTGTTTTTTCAAATTAGAACTGCATTCCTATGCGAACAATCATTGTTTCTAAAAGTTTAATATTATGTCATGAAGACATTCTCAAAAGGATAATAAATTTATGATTCATTAAAGATGAAACTTTGAAAGCACGTTCAAAATATAGTGAAGTGAAACGGTCAGGAACCAAAAAACGTTTTAGTAAGCAACAATAAGAACAAAGGGAGCTAAATAGCAAACACTTTTCTATGAAAAAAAAAATTCAAGAAAACTTTTGTTGAGGTTGCTAATAAAATTTTGCACTATATTCTGCATTTGCCTGCAAAGTTTTATATATACTATGAGATAGTAAATTTTCGAAATCATTCAGAATAAGCGTGTCAAAAACTATTCAAGAAATTTGTAAATAAGTGTGTAATCAGCTTAACATTTAAATTATTATTTGGCGTCGTTGATGAATTTATGAATTGGTTTTAAACTCATTTAATTTAAAACATAACTCTAAATTGTAGCGATTTGTGCTTACTGAATTTATCTAATATTTTATCATAAAAATTGTCGATATCAAAAATGCAAATGTGAAAAATTTCAAACTATACTCTTGACCACAATAATGTAGACTAGTGTGATTTCTCATATTAAAATAGCATAGGTTTAAAATCACCATTGAGAATATGTTCGTTTGCACACGTAAAGTCATTAATTCTTACTCGAATATTGTGCTATCAGTCGAATCGCGATCAGAGAACACGAGTAATCGTTTATCATAAGTCACATTTATTATCAAACTTAAAAGAAGAAGCCTAAAATTTTGCCTCCCAAATGTTTTCTTCTCGCTTCTTCGTGATCCATTATTCCTCCAGAAGTGGTCAACACCAAGTAACCAAATTGACGCGAAGGTAGCAGGTTTCGCATATATGTCTCCACATCTTTCAACTGCACGTCGAATCGAGGACTGATTACACCGCACTTGTTGAGTCTCCCTGTTAGGTTAACCACGATTTTTCCTGATCGGTGGTCGTCGACGATCTCAATTTCTCCGATGTACCCATGTTTCATCATTACGGTCAAAAACTTGATGATTACCTTCGAGGAGGGACGAATCATCACCTGCCGCTTGCCGCGTTTCTCAGCATTGTTTATGCTTTTCAATGCGTCCGCCAAAACGTTCATTCGAACCATGTTTCACTTGAAGAGTGTTTTGTTTTTCGAACCACCTTTCGAACGATTTTTGAATGATTTTTTCACTGTGCTTTCGAACGCACCGTTCGTTCGCCGTTTTCAACGGAAAAGGAAAGAAAGCTGCGCGACGCGCCGCTCGTATTCGCGGCGGCTTCGTTTCGAGCGCAGAGTTGCGCCAAATTTAAATGCTTTGAATGTGACGAAAAGAGGCCGCCTTTTGGAAGCCCATTTCGTAAGAATGGAGAAATTTTCAAAAAGCATTCGCTTGAGTGGTCACTCACAAAAAGAATTGGAAAAATACAAAAATTTTGACGACTCATTAATTACGAGTCATTGTATAATACATTGTTCTGTGTTTTGTGTATTTTTTTTTATTTTAAGGTAAAAATTGCAGGTTATTGCTCTAATCGACTTCAGACCTTGATCCTTCACTACTTAAAGAGCCTTATTCATATCAAATTTGTTATTTTGATTCATTTGATTATTTTAATTGCACCAGATGCAAAAATCATGCTTTTTGTAACGCCACTATTGTTTTACCTCAACTTGATGTCATGTGAAAAATTTGTTTTACCTTCTGATGAAAGTTTTCGATTAAATTGGATAGAAAGCAAATTTTGAACATGTGATTGTCTAAACCTATTTCGAAGCTAAATGAAACGTAAGCACCTAATTTAGCAAAATAATTACCTTATTTTAAAATTTTAAGTTTAAAAAGTTTTAAGCTTAACTGCTAAAGACGTTTATATGATTCGTTTGCTTAAATTTTTTAGGTTCTTAGTAACTTAAGATTGAAAAAAACTTAAACTTCAAAAGTTTTTAAGAACTTTCAAATTTTTGACAAGGAAACACTGGTAATAGTTTCACTTCATAAAATTTAAACATCGTAAAAATAAAGAATACGATGAATATATTAATTTACTGATGAAATATTATGCTAAACTTATAACCAAACAAAATGATCTAAACGAATTCGAGTTATTCAAAAAACTTAAGTGGATGAATTTTGAACAAGAGAGAATTTTCAACATCAAAAATTATACATGAAGACATAAACTTAAATTCAGTTTATTTTAAGAGAAGGCCCACACAAATCACAAGATATTTCACTGAAATGGACATTAACATTCCAAAATACGAATACAACAAAAATACAATGTTCTATAAAGGAGCTATATATTGGAACACTATACCCACCCATATAAGAAAATGGACGAGAAGAAATCATTCATTTTTCATCTAAAAAATTATCTAATCTTAATTCTATTTTTAATTTCAATTTACAGAAAGCTCGGAGAGAATAGGCAAAAGCCTAATGAGTAGGGCTGGTCAAATAGGTGATTTTTTAACATTAAAAAAGGTGATTTTTAGGTGATAATAAATTAGCAAAATAGGTGATAAAATAGATGATAATATATGAAATAGGTGATCAAAAATTCAAAATTTATTAAAATTCTTAATGTAATTAAACCTTTTTGACAGAATTATCGAAAC
>NCKU01002782.1:0-17547 GCA_003675995.1 Dinothrombium tinctorium | reverse complement strand
CACTTTTTTGTTATTAGAAAATGGCATCAACTGCGAATAATTCTTTTAATTAAAACAAACTTTAACTTCTATTTTTAAAAACCTGAAAAAATTACGACGCTTAAGCCTCCGATGTTTATCATCTCGTTTGAGTTATGCGCTTACCAATGAAAAAAGAAATACAAAGTGTGCGAAGCTTTTATACCATCGCTTCATTGTCAATTATCTTTTTTTTCCTATACTTACCGCTATCGTTTACTGTGAAATAATTTCAATTTCTATTTAGATGATGAAATTTTTATTTAAATGAACAAGATCTTTTGTTCTAATCACTTTCTTTCTTTTTCGAAATACATTTGTTTTGAATTATAATTCGTGTATTTAGTGAATTAGAACTTCTCATCATTATTTTTCTTGCTCCAAAATAAGTTTTTACCGTTTTATATTTCGAAATAAATATTATCACTTTTATAAAAAAAAGAGACTAGAAAATATTCACATTCTCCTTTTCCCAGAATAAATAAATTGAATTTCTTTTCGTTGAATTTATTAAAACAAAAACATGATTACAAATGAAAATATAAAAACATAAAAAATGTTTTTCTGCTTATGAAAAATTAATTTTCCTTTCAAATTGTCCGTTTTTTAAAATCTTTTTTCATTAAAATGATTATCCAAACTTTATTTTAATTAAAAATTTTTTAAATGAATTTGAATTTTGATTTTTTTTTTAATTGACATCATTAAAGAGACGGAAATTCGCATGTATTTAAAGTAATTTTTACCTTATTTGCTCTAACTTCCCAACCCAAGAAACAAAAGAATAAAATGAAAACTATCTACCATGTGACTAAATGTATTTAACGAATTTATTTTTACGATAAATATTAAACGTGAACTGATTATTCGTTTATCTTTTGTCAAAAAAAGACTTCAATACTAACATTTGAATTTCAAGCGTCATAACGAGCAAAATCATTAGTTAAACTCTCTCTGTGACCAATGTAAAATTTCTCGCATCATATATGCCATCGACTTTGATTGCGTAATATTGACGCTTCGGAACGTTAACAGCATCGTAAATTTGAACTTGCGTAGCATTCTGGGAGCCAGGGTAATAAACATTCAAGACGAGCGGTAAATCTTCGAAATCAGGATAAATTCTATAATAATCATAGCGACCAGTGTGTACATTTGAGCTACTTTTCACCCTTGCCAGATTTCTAACTTCAACTTTGACGGGTTTATCAATTGCATTCACCACAAACGCCATACCAGCGTCTCTCGGAATGCGAATGAAGAGTGAGAGAAGAAGCCTCGCTCTGATTTGGTGATCGCTAAGAGCATTTCGGTCCGCAGTCAATTGAACCACAAAGAAAATAAACAAAAACGCGAACAAAGTGAAATAAGTGAGAATAGTTTTCATGTTCACGATTTGAATTAACAAGTAAATTGCTTTCTAAGCAAAACTTGAAAAGCTTACAAGTAAAATCTTTGTATAATTAGCCCAGCTATTTATGTAAAGCAAAATATGAAAAACTAATCATTAAAACAATAAAGACCTACACCAAGCGAGGATTTTATCTACAGAGGAACAATGGATTCGATGATATTTTATATTTTATTTAAATTAATTGATCAAAAGTCGTACGATAGTTTGCAAATATAAATATCAAAAACAAATTAAATTCGTAGTATACGATACAAGCAATTTGAGCAAGAATGTTTTTTGAATAAAGTCTTACTAATCAAGCTTAAAAAATTATATTGATAAGAAAGGAAAGAAATAAAATTAACTCAACTATTTTTTAAATAATTTTTTAATATGTTTAATATTGAAAAAAAACTAAATAAAAAATAATAATTTATTTTTTCAGCTTTTATTTAAGCTTTTCATAAAAATTTTTTTACTTGAAAATAATTCAGAGAGAAAATGTAAGAAAATATAAGCAAGTACGCAATGTTCAATGCTTTACATTTATTTTTCTTTTGTTTATTATTTTTGCTGTACTCAATGTAAAATTTAAAAATAGTCGATAAGAAATCATTGCACTAAAGTTTGCTAAGTTACTCGATTATTTTATAAGTTGATCAAACTTCACATTACAATAAATTGCGTGTTAGACGTTTCGTTTAGCGCATGTTAAAGGATTGAATGAATCATTTTTCTAAAAATTGTTGCTTAATAAGCATTCAAGTTTGCAAATAAACAAATCAAGTTAACTTAGTATTGCTATTCTTGAAGCATTTAATTTCTTACGCTCGAAATGTCGACCGTATTGCTTGTAACAGCTCTTCTTGCAGGAGCTTCATTAGACAGCATTTCACTTCCTAATGTAAATGTGTACTGTGCGATAGAAGTGAGAAACTGGCGAAAATTCATCGAGCTTCACAGTCCAGATTATTACCTCAGTTCTGGAAAAAATCACATTCCTCCACCGAATATAATTCGTGCCGGCTTCAAAGAAGCGTTTGTGTTTCGCAAGACTTATCACACAGCTCGTGGATCGCTTGGTGTGGTGCGATATAACATCAGATGCCTCAATAAAACACTCACCGCTTCTCCCTATGAAAGCGTTGACAAGCTTTTCCTAATGTGGGCCGTTCCGTACGATCAAAACCTTTACAACAATTATCAAGCGATAGGAGTAAACTCAAATAGAAATGCTGATTATTATACTTTTAATGAAATGTACGAAGAAGAAAATTATTGGTTTAAAAGGAAAAAAGCTGGACAATCATTGTCATACTCAACAAACTTGTGTGGAGAAAAGGTAGAAATTTACGGATCTTTGGCTGATGGCAGACTGGCTTCTTGGCAAATTGACATTAAATAAAATATCGATTCTGACTAAAATTATAACTAAACTTTAATGTGTTAATCGGTAGGGAAAGAAACTTTTTAACTACTTCTGCTTTTTATTCTTAATAAAAGTTTATGCATCTACTTATATGTCCAATTTTATTAAATTTTTAAATAACACTTAAATTACTTTTCAATCACATAAATATAAACTTTGAACTTGATTTTCAAAGCAAATAAACTTCCGTTTTGATTATCACTAGTACTGAAAAAAAGCTGAGCTTTGCTCAAACAGCAAAATTTTGGTTTTATTTCAAATGCCACGTAGCGTAGAATCAAATTGCAATTTGCATATTGTGAAGTAACTGCGAATTTGATTACAGATTAGATAAGAGAGAATTTTTACGTTTTCTGAGAATTTACGAAACAAATCGAAGCTTTCCTTAGTCGAAAAGCAGTGAATCAATTTATTAGCTTTTCGGCTGGTTCGGGAAATCAATTGTTTTTTATCTGCAAAGAAGTGTATGACTTTGTTATCAAAACTATTTTATCACTTTCTCTTTCATCACAATAATTTTAAATTTGATATTTGATTGATACTTAAAAAGCTTTTGTTTCTCATTAGATAAAACGTCGATAATTTCTCGCTTATACTGCAATTCTTTATTGTTTTTATCATTCGCTTTTCATGTGATTTTTCTACATAAATAGCCCAACTAATTTTGCGAATTTTCACTTGTGAACTCATCAAGTTTCACTTCAAAAGCAGTTTAATTGTTTAATATCGCAAAAATGAAAATAATTCTTTTTCTTTTCAGCTTGTTTGTTATATTTTTTGTCTCCAGTTTGGCTCAAGAGCCTGAGGACAGAAATATTCTCAGAGATGATCAAATCAGACTTCTGTTTCTTAATTCTCTCTTCATTCGTATCCCGCCAAGAGCTGGTTTGATGTATTTAGTAAATGCGATCGATAAACCCGTAAAAGTTGAAGTCAGAAATACTGCAAGAGTGAAAAGTAACTCAAATTTACTATCACTTGGCAACACTTTCTACAGAATTTTTGGTGGTCTCGAAGACTTGCCGCTCACTTTGAATGTTTACTATCCTCGTTCGCAAAATGCTACGCAGGTTCAAATTTACGATGCTGTAAACCTTCCGAAGCACCAATATTATGCTGTCAAAGTTGATGGTTTATATGCGTATGTTAATAAGAATTTTTCGTTGGTCGCGGCGAGAGTTTAACTAAAAATTTTGCTCGTTTTAAGGCCTGAAATTTAAATGTTCTCATTGAATAAATTTTGATTTGAAAAAAAATAAAAAAATTAATTTATTTTTATCGTCACAATAAATTCATGTGCTCATTAGATTTTTTTCATAGTTGTCAGATAAAATGCGAAAAAATAAAAATTTTTCATAGATTTTGTCTATGGAAAACTCTGTGTAATATATTATATATTGAAGTATTTATTTTCACTATTCCTGTTTTAATACTATTTTGATCCTATTTGTTTCTCAACTTAAATTAGAATCACTTTTTGAAAGTTTCGTTAATTTCTAAAGACAATTAGAATCTAAAATTTAATCGAGAATGTAGGTAAGTCTTCCCTAGACTTGATGTCAATTTTTTTAAAACAATTACTGTTCGTGCGAGAAGACTGAAATTGAGATAAACATTTTAATTTATTTTTGACAAAGATTATTATTACACACGAAAATAAGTGAAATCAGTCATGTCCAAAATACGCCGAAATATTCTTACAAAAAGTGGCAAACAATATTTTTAAAAACAGCGCGCTTTCGAAAACAACAGTGAAGCCGAACGCAGCGCCACCGCGTGAGTGAAATCGACACGAGAGAAGAGTGTATTCAGTTGTTTGCAGTTTTAGTCGCGTTTTGAATCGCACACATTTCTGCGAAACAAACGCATCCATTTTACCTTTTCGTTCGTTTCAAAAATCATTCTTTTTATCTTTCTTTTCTTCCCAATTGAACAGCGTTCGAAAAACGCGAAACAATGGCATTTTTGGGTAAATTGTTCGGCGGTAAACAATCGGGAAAGCAAGCGACACCGACGCCAGCGGAGGCCATACAGAAGTGAGTGGCGTTTTGTCGACATTGAGATACGAATGAATACCAATTGCGTTTATCACCTCACTTCTTTTTTTCTCATTTTCTCTTCGACGCGATGTGTAGGCTTCGCGAAGTGGAGGAGATGCTAATGAAGAAGCAAGAGTACTTAGAGAAGAAAGTGCAGGAAGAGATCGATATCATCAAAAAGAATGGTACACGCAATAAACGTGTGAGTTTAGCAGCGCTCAAACGCAAGAAACGTCTTGAAAAGCAACTCGAACAAATTGACGGTTTGTTCACCGCTCTGTTTTTAATGTATTTGCTTAATCATTTGTCTCGCTTCATTTGATAGGAACAACGACCACAATCGAGTATCAACGTGAGGCGCTCGAAAATGCGAATACTAACGCAGAAGTATTAAAAATAATGGGTTTCGCTGCGAAAGCACTAAAACAATCACATAACAATATGGATATTGATTCGGTTTGTATCTTATCGTTTCCTTTTTCGAATGGTGTAATTTCCTTCTTTTTTAATTATCACTTGTAAAGGTTGAAGACTTGATGGATGAGATTAAAGAGCAAAACCAAATAGCCGATGAAATACAGCAAGTGATCTCTAATCCAATTGGCTTCGATCGCGATGTAGACGAGGATGAATTAATGAAAGAATTAGAAGAAATGGATCAAGAAGAGCTTGACAATAAATTGTTGAATGTTGAGCGTGTTCCTGTTTTGCCTGAAGTTCCCAACGAAGAACCTGAAAAGACTGCAGCGAAAGGTGCTGTCGGAGGCTGTGAGTGATAGCAAAAAAATTTTATAAACTACATCAAATTGAATTCTTTTAAAATTATTTTTTAGCATCGAAGAAAGCGGCGAAAGAAGAAGACGATGATATGAGAGAATTAGAAGCTTGGGCTTCGAGTAACTAAAATCGATTAACGTATGATTGTGTAAATTACTTAAATTGTTTTTAAAAATCACTAAATAAGAAATCGAAGAAAAAAAAGATAATTAAAGTTTCGGCGTTATCAGATTAACGCAAAATGTAAAATTTACTTTTTCTTTCGTTTATAAATACTATTTACTGTAACAATCCTCAAATCATAAATAACGAATAACAGCTTTCTATAAAATGAATATATTTTATTTTAAATAGATAGTGAGCTTTGAACACTGTATATTTGTGTTTGCAGGTGTGTGTATACTTTCAATCTTATCTAGTAGTCAATCAAAACTCTTCAATGAGTTGCAATATTTTCTCTTTATCCTCTTGCTCTTCCGCCATATCTTTCATTATATTCTTGATGAATTTGTAGTGATTTATTGAAGTAACGTGAATATTGATCAGCTTCATAATACGCGCTTTGATCGACTCGTTCTTTGCACTCGGATTCGATTGATTCGATTGTGAACTCTTCGAAGAAGAAGAAGAAGAAGTAGAACCGAAATGTTCGTCGTAAAGTGAACAAATATATAATATGATGTGATCTATTAATTGAAGCGTAAACAAACCGCCGATAGTTAATCGTCGCATGAAAAGTTCATCTTCATCGATCTCTTCGTCGTTTGCCTCTTTCAATGCTTTTTCTTTCTTGATTAGTGAATCGCATTTCATCAGCTTTTCAGCGTATTTGAAATGAAGCTCCATTAAACGTTCTGTTTTTTCGAAATCGGTTTCGATGAATTTACCGACGACACGCTTTTTATTCTCTAATTTGCAATATTTAAGCAACGCTAAGATAATTGACAAGCAATGCTCTTCGACGTTTTCGATCGCATCGCGTGCTTCTTTTCGTTTACAATTGCCTATCACCGATTTCGGTGTCATAAATACCGGAAAGAGTACCCGTAAACCGAGTATGTCGACGAATTTATTGCAACACGCTTCCAGTAAATCGTCTTTCCCTTTGTCAGTGCTCAATACATGATTGATAACTTTAAGCGCACCCATTCGCACATTAGTTGTCGAACCTTTTTTACGTTTCTCTTTAATAATCAAGTTCATTAATTCGATGCCTTCTCCTTTGTAGAAAAGATCACGATTTTCATAACAGCAGAGAAGCGATGAGCATAAGCAATCGAACAAATTTTCCATGTATTCATGTTCGTCCGTCGTTGAAGGATCATGACGTTTGTAGTACTATCGTTAGGAAAAAGAAATCAAAATTAGCGTGATTAATGATTGAGTAATGACTTGTTAGAAATGAGAGGTACTTACCGCCAATTGCTGTAAAAGTGTATCGATGCCATTCAACGTTCCCAATAACTTTCGATTCTCATCGCAATTATGCAATAGAATTGCTAATATTTCTGATGAGTAAAGCTTGTTGGCATCGAACGGCAATTTTGATTTTAAGCGCTGCAATATCCACGGAAAAAATCCCTGACAATCTTTTGTTAATTCTGGCTTATAATCAGTTAGATTTTCGATTATAGCTAACGAACGAAAAAGAGATTGTGATTAAAAAGAGTCGATGGTAATCAAACTCATACCTAAAGTGTTATATACACCTTCGGACTCTTCTTTGACGGTTTCATCCAACCGCTCCAAATTAGACACCAATTGTGGAATCAATTGACCGTCGATTAGCGCGTCTAAAATAATACTAACGTCATCCATTTCGTCGCAATTGTCTAAATCGCAGAGTTCGTGAAGAAAAGCGACGACAGCACAAGAAATGTCAGTGTTTTCGTGCGATAAAAGACCTAAAACGGTTTGAATGATATTCAACTCGACGAGCACTTTATACAACTCCGGTTGCGTGCTGATCACATTCATTTTTTGAATGCAATCGAACAATTCCATTTCGGAATCCATAAATTTTGTCGGCGTATCGGCGAATTTGATACGCAACTCTTGATTCTTGAGCACTTTTCGCTCGAATTGCAGCAAAAGACGTTTCAAAGCCATCTCGTCTAACGGTGCATTCGCAGCGAAAGCTACTTCATCGCTATCTTCGTTCGCATTCAATGAAGCGTTCGAAATCGAAGCGATCTTCAATCTCTTCGCCGCTCGTTGCTGCTGCTGCTGCTGTTCACCACTCGTGCCTTCTTCTTTCTCGACATCTTCCAACGATCGCATCGGCTTATAATTGAGCAATTCTTCGATATCCATGTCTTTACAGTGTCGATCGCTTCGTTTGCCGTTCGCTTCGAAATCGAAATGAAAATATTGATCGCGTTTACGGTACGAACGAAACGAGCATTTCGTTCGCTTTGTATTCGATTGAAATTCAATCGATTGCAGTGTAAAAACACGAAACCGCTATTTTCACTTCGCTTCGCTTTGCGTACAAACAACGCTTTCGGCTATTTACACTCGGTTCGCTATTTTCACGACAAAACTTTTTGTTTCAAAAAAAGTTTTTCATAAAAATAATTTAAATTGAATTTTGTGTAAAAAGGAAGAACAATTTAACCAAAATTTTCCTCCTTAGAACTATTTATAAGAAATCGTTTGAAGGATTGCTTATTCAGAACTATTATGACACTTTTTTCTAAATTGTCTAACTCGATACATTGAGCTTGCTTAGGGAAAGAAGTTTATTTAACTTTTTTAACTAAAACGAATAGCATCCGAGTTAAATTATTCGTTTTAAACTTTAAATAAATTTTCTTAAAAATAAATTGGGTGAACTTGTTTGTAAATGTTTCCTGGATAGTCAATCAAAATATTTGTTGTTGAAAACTTTGACATGCGCAACGATATTTTTAATAAAAAGTAAATTTAATTTTTGAAAAAATAGCTCACAAGAATTGAGCTTAGTCGTTGGTTCTTATATGAATATTGTAAAAATAAAGTGAGTTCCTCGTACACAAGACTGAGATGCCTCTGGCCATTCAACCAACAGAGCAAATCCTGGAGAAGTCAGATTTTAATAAATCTAAACATGAAACAAGAATTTTGTATAAACACCGTTATGAAGACGATTATTAAAATTGAAAATTATTGAAATTTAATAGTTCAACTTGTTAGAATATATTTGAAAACATAAGTTTAAATGTTATTAATAAACTTAACTTATTTAAACGCTCGAAATTTATTTTCTCGTGCCTTTGACGATCGAATAAATCATCGCTTATCAAAATTATCGAGGTGACAAGTTTGTAAATATTTTTTACAATAAGCTTTTGTGAAAGATTTTTCATCAAAATAAATTTCAAACACGCTGTATCCAGTGTTTGGTGAAACTCTCAATTTTTCCGGAAACGAACAGTTGAACTCTTTGCTCAAGATTTTCATAAACTCAACGATGATAAAAGCATGTGTTACTATCAGAACATTGAAATCTTGTTTTACCATTTGATGCAAATGATTTATGAAAAAATCTTTCACTCGCTCGTCAACCTCAGCGATAGTTTCACCACCATCGGGAGTGTAGAAATAAAAATTCTCGCCCTCGAAACCAGCATTTTTCGCTTCTTCTGTGTATTCCGCTAGAGTACTGTTATCCGACGAACCCATTGAACGTTCTCTTAGCCTTTTGTCGAAGATGATTTCCTGGGCCGTGCCAACGATCTCTCTGCAAGTAACTGCCGCACGTTCTAAATCGCTGCTAAATACCAGCTCAAAATTTAAATTTTGTTGCTTGAAATATTCGCCCAACTTTTTAGCTTGTCTCAAACCGTATTCGCTTAACTTAGTATTCCTCTGTCCCTGCACTACGGTTGACACATTTTCTTCAGTCTCACCGTGACGAACGAGTATCAATTGAAATTTTGAAACACTCATGTTGATAATTTTCTAAAGGCTTCGTTTTCGATCAAATATCTAACAAGAAAGCAAAAATTAAAAAAAAAATTAAAAATTTTAAAATGGATTAAAATAAAAAAAAAGATTTTATTAGTTCACTTAAACAGAACTTCAACGAATTACACTCAATTGAGAAGATGTGAATTTATTTCTAAGAGAAAGCGATTGAACATTTGCGATATGAAGTTTGTCATTATTCTTTTTCACGTTTAAATTTTACTTTTCTTTTCTTTTCTCTTCTATTCTTATTTACAATCTACGTCAAATTTCAAATTGATTTAAATAAAGCAACATTTACGCAATTCGAAGGAGGAAAAGAATTGACAAAGAAAAGCTTTTCCTTGTTTTAAATTCATTTCAGATTTTGCTTTTTATCAGAGTGATCAGATTGTTATCGAAAAAGCAAAGTAAATTTTCGTTTTTAAAAACGCTAAGCAAACTACATAAGTTCTTCTTGATCATGAATGAATTCTCAAAAAAAAATTTATTTTCAATTTTTTAAACAAAACAAACGTTTCTAAATCTTAAAATATGTACGCAAACATTCGTTCTAGATCAAAAAGTTATCCGAAGTTAGATTGTTAGACTGTTTTTCGATCAAAAATCGATTTTGCTTGAAATCTTTTACTATTTTGGAAATGATCACGCTTCAGTATTTTGTTTTGTGTATTAATTGACTTCTTCTCTTCGATTTCACGCATTTCTATTTTTTCTATGTTTTTAGCTTTTCGTTCGATCAAACTGTTTTTACGATTTAAATATAAAGCAAATGCGACTAAAATCATCAAAATAAAAAGAATCGTAAGCGCTGTGTAAATGCTTGCCGCAAAGAATCCTTTTTCAGTACTTTCAGTATCTGTTTCAAAAGTGAAACTCTTGTCAGTAATGTAATCATCATCGAGATAAGAGCTTAAAGTTCTTGTGAATGCGTTTATCACTTCGTTTGTATTTACGCATCGTTGATCGATACACATCTCATTAGTAGCACACCATGCGCCATTTGGAGCCAATAATGGATGATAACGATTACTTTTATCTACATAAATAACTCCTGTACACTCGAGCATTTTACCTTGCGAAGAAAATTGACGATGTAAACTAATATACTTTGAATATTTGCCAGAAAAAGTTAATTTCTTTGAAGAAGTGTGACAAAAAAACATGCCACACCTGTAATTCGATTGATCGCATGCAATGGAGCGATTTTGGTGATCGAAACCACAGTTTCCTTTCACATTTCCTTGTTGGTTAAATTTGAAACAAATGTCATCCGCAATTGTTGCATTAGCTCCCCACAGAGTTTTGCAATGTTCATCTCCCGATACGCAGCTTCCGTCAAAGCAGAAACCGCTGCTACAATTCCAGCCATTGGGTTTCCTTTCGTTTTCAGGACAAAATTCGCTTTTACCGTTGCAATACTCGGCGAGATCACATTCGCTTCCCGACCATCGGCATATTTTGTTGCTATTAATTATTTTGCATTTGCTAAAGTCACAACAAACTCCAGTTCCACATTCGGCTCCTCGTTTTAATTTACACTTATTATCGCAGCATCTCAAACAAGCTGTTTGATCGCAGTCACATTCTTCGCCTTGCTCAAGAACACCATTACCGCAACTCGGACCAACAACATTTAGCGGCGTATCCCTTAAGCATTCAAAATTCATATTTTTAAACGCTGATTTCATATGATTTTTTGAGCAATTTGACCATTCAACGAAGTAAGGCATGTCGTGCAACGAAGTCATAATACAATCGCTTTGAGCACATCGGCAACTTGCATTATCGTGCTCCATGCCCAAATTGTGACCAATTTCGTGAGTGATTGAGGCAGCGACAAAACTAATGATTCGAGAGCGATCATAAACGATTCCGCCTGAGAAATCGTAGTTACAAATTACATTCAACATGGCGATTCCACTCGTGTGTTTGGTTCGATTTTCGATGTCGTTGTTTTTTGCGCTAAATTTGCCGATAATCAACTGCGCGTTATCGTGTTTGATTCTTGGATTGAGCGAATTTCGACGATAATCGAGAAAATCGTCTAACATTGTGCTTGTGTTTGTAGTGATGCTTATCGGATCGCCTTTATTCCAAACAACAACATCGACCAGAACCACCATCAAATCTAATTCGCGAAAATGAACGTTCACAATGTTCGCTATTTTTTGATTTTCTTCGCGAACTTTTTCGATGCTTCGGCCATTGTTGACGAACGTTGCGTAATCATTCACCAGAATCAATTCGAGAAACAAAGTCGAAGAATGAATGTTCGAAAAGCGTTTAAAGCTTAATCGCTTCGATCGTTTAGTGATTCGATGCTTTCTTCTCACATCGCATCGTAAAAAATGTTCGATAAAATCTGAATCTCGAAATATTAAATTTTTCCTTTCTTCAGGATCAAAATGTAGATGATAGGCGACCGATTGGTGAACAAATAAACCGCTGATTTCATTGCGACACAAACTCAACGCTATCATTTCAAACGATTTCTCGTCTCCGATGTAATGGCAATGCGATGAATTATTTTTTAACAAATATTCGTTTCTATTCACTTTAAAGTTAAAAAATTCGCCGAACGCTTTGATCGTAACTTTTGCCGAGTGACAATCGATTGTTTCGCATTTTACAATTGGATTTATGATCTCGAAATGTTTTAAACCAAATTGCTGGCTTATTTTCGCTCTTTCATTCGGTGGTTGAGTTTTTTGAATAAAAGGCAAAGAGGATTTTATTGAAAAAACGAAAATGAATAAAAGAAACATTTTTGTGAAGTTTTTTATCAAGCTCATGCCATAATTCGCTTCATATTGTTGAAAACATTTTGACTTTGCGATTGTAATTCATATGAAATGAAAAATTTGTGACGCAAAAAGTTTTCGACGAATTTATGAATTGAAATAAGTTAATGAAGGAGTCGAATGCGAAGCTCGATAATCAAAATGCGAAAATGTACCAAAATGTGTAAACGAAAATTTTTATCTTGATGTTTAAATTGAAAATTATGAACTTTTCACCTTGTCTCTAGTCTAGTCTTTCCAATAGCTTATTCTATTTTAAGACCTAAATTACGATAAAAAAATTTCATTTAAAATTTAAAACTGCTGAATCCTATTAAATTTAAACTTTTGATGATAATTTTAAATTTCTCTTTAGTATAAAAACTTGCCGATCTTGCCTTTAAAAGCACAAAGCACTCTTATAAAGTTTGAGTATTGTCGCAGATTGCTATCAAACCTTCTCGTGTTATTTCTCTCTGAAAATGTTTGACTCTCCTTTTGTGTTCCTTGTCACTTTATCACATCTTGCTCCATATTTTACTTCAAACGAATCGAAAAGAAGCAATTCTTCAAACGAAAATTCTGCTGAAAAGAAGAAACGCTGGACAAGGTAATTAAATAATAAATTAACTTTGAGCTTTTATCTATATTCAATCAATTATTAATTTTTACTTTCATTCATTCATCAAATTAGGTTCAGTTATCAATAAACGTTGAAAATAATTTTATTTTGAAAATTTATTTTATTTTTGCAAATTAAAATGATTTAATAAAATCAACTCAGAAATCGATTATAAAATACAAATTTGTTCATTCTAAAAAGAAATCGAATAGAAAGAGAATAAATTTTAATTCTTTTATTATATTTTTATTAAATTTAAATTTTGTATCTCCTGTATATAATTGTTAGAAAAAAATATTTGTGAATGTAATTAGTTAAATTGATTTACTAAATTAAAAATTAAATTTAATAAATGTTGATACTTAAAGTATATTATAGATGGCAGCAGAAGTTCCGTAAGCTGAATTAAACACGTTTTAGCGTACGACAGGAGTTTTTCGTTGCGATTGAGCGGCAACAGATGGCAATAGCTGTTCCGTCAAATTATTTATGCACGTATTTTTGCCAATGACTGTATTTAAACTACTGCGCCTGCAAATTGACAAGAAAGTAAAAACGGAATTGTTTTCTAAAGAATGAAGTTCTCGCTTAAAGTGCAGTTTATTTGCTCAAACAAAAAAAATTAGTTTTTAACATTTTTTTCACTAAATCAGGGGCGAGAAGTTCAAAAATGACATTTTTTCGTCGACAACTTACAGTTCGTGAATTAGGTTGGGTTCTTTTGCACCGGTTTGGCACTTTAAAAAAGGTTTAATCGATATTTAGACCAGCTTACTATTGTTTGCGCGTACAAAAGTACCAAACCGGTGCGAAAAGAAAAATTTGCTTACTTAAACATTTTCATTAAACAAGACAACGTGACATTGAAAAAAATTTTTTGCTCGTCTCATGATTTGATCTCACATGAAATTTTATCTGAAAAATTAATATTTCAAAATAATCGTTTAAAACTCAGAAAGTTAGCAAAATATTAATGATAACAATTCAATTATCACGAACAACTTTTTTTTTAATTAAATGATTTTCAAATCTTGTGGAAATTTTTTTGCCCATAATTTTCCTCTACTATTAAGAGTAAAATTCAAAATAAACAACAAATTAGCGAACAAAAATTAAAATTTGTTTCCTTTTTTCAAAGCTCATGCTCAAAGCTCGATGTTTTCTAGTTGTCTTTTCGTTAATTTGTATTCGTTGAAATCTATTGGCATAAAATGATTTCACGTAATTCAAGCTAAAGTAAAAAGTTTGCTGAAAATCGTGTTTTTAAAAATTTTTAATTTAAAACAACGCACGTAAAATTTTTCATTTAAAACAATTTAAACATGATTTTGAATAAGAGCACATTGTTTCAATTAATCATTTATCGAAGCAGAATTCTCGATTCAAACACATCATTCAATCGGATTCATTGTTAATTAATTCAAAATCAACTTCACACTCATGTATATAAAGCGCTTCAATGTGATAAAACTTATTTCTTAATTGTGATTGTGTTGAAATAAAATATTTCGATACTTCGAATAATGAAATCGATTTTATTTTTTTTCTTCCTTTTTGGAAATATGTTTGCATTAAGCTTTGGACGTAAGTGCTAAGGTTGATAAAAGCAACCAAAAAGAGCTCGATTCACAACGTTTCAAAAGTTTAACATGTTTCTTTTCGAATTAGTTTTTCTCCCATTTCTTCGTCTTCCTCTAAATCCTCTTCCTCGTGTCGATAATCTTCCTCGTTTCGACGATCCTCGATGTAAGTATCCGAATTTCATCGAAAGTGAAAACTGTGAATTGAGATATTATTTCGACGACATTCAACGCACTTGCGAAGAAATACCAGCTAATCAGTGCATACCTTATTCGTTCTTCTTTCAACTTGGCTTTTATTACGAAAATGAGTGCAGGCAATTGTGTCTTGGAATTTCACCTACGACAAATTCTTCAGGAAATTCTACATAAAGTAACACAACTGATAAAAGCGTAAATAATTAAGATTAACAAACTAATCTTATTGCACGTTTTACATTTGTATCTTTTTCAAATAAATTCAATGTTGACGAAATATAAAAGAAGTTCGATTGAAAATACAATTTTTTGCAAATTTTATCGAACTTCGAGCAATAAAATTTATTTTTAACGTTGATCTTATCAAGAAAACTTCAACATACTCAACTTTCATCAAATTAATTTGTTTTCTCATCGGACAGAATATATAACACAAAACATATTGTGAATTAGAAAGATACAAGAGAGATTAGAAGTTATGTGAAAAGCTTAAAAACGTGTAATGAATAACGTGTCGCAATTTCGATAGCTCCAGTGAAAATATGAATGGATAACAGTGAAATTTTCTTTTCTTTGAAAGATAAATACCATAATGAATGGGAGTGGTATTTGAGAGAGTTGCTGCTATGCATGAGTAATGAAATAAATATAATCGCGCGCTTATAATTTTGAAAACAATGGACTTTAAAATTGATTTGAAAAAGATTTACATCTCAATAAAGAAATTCACGAATATTTTTTAAAGTGTGAAAAAAATTAAAATCTTTTCATTGTAAAATACCAATTGACTATAAAAAATGAAGAAATGAAAAAAATTATTTGCATGTAGCGCTCTGTTTCCTTTCACTTTTCTTTGCTCAGCTTAATTTCGAGTGATTTATTCGCGTTGAAAGATGCGTGACGTGTAAAATGTTTTCGCTATCATCGATTTTGTTTAACCTTGTTAAGTGTGAATTTTATTTTCAGCATAAACATCAGAGATTCACTGTTGGCGAAAAATTATTTCAATATTTAATGTTTCAATTTTGTAAAATTTTTTATAAAAATGGATCGAGATTAAAAAGCGATTATTCAGCTTGTCAAAACGAAACAATGATTGAGAGTAGGGATGGAAAAATGCAGCTAAGAGCATGTTTATATACACAAAATAACAAGTGAGGAAAGTGGAAAGTTTTTTGCTTCTATTGTCTTGACCAATTCATAATTTGCAGTTCTTGATTGCGTTTTATTACTAGTATAGGTGAACACTTAAAAAAAAATACAAAATACAAGCGTAAAGAACAAAAGAATTAAACTTAAGACTTTAAATTTTAAAACAAACGTAAAACTTCAATTTGAAGTGCGTAAGTAACATAAAAATGAATTGGCGTTTAAAATTTGAAACAAAAACAAACTTTTAGCATAGTTTTACATCGCTTTTAACAAAGAACGAACAAGAGGTATTTCAAAGTAGTTTAGGTATTTACAATTATGACTTATTTAAATACACATTTGTTTTCAAAAAATAAATGCAAAAGCAGTCAAATTATCGTCTACTTATTTTTGAAAATGTTTTTTGGCTCTTTGTTTTCATTTAAAAATGAAGCAATAAACGTAAAGTGAACAATAAACTAAAAATTATTTTTTTACACGACAGGAGATTAAACTTTTTAAACTACTGTATCGGCAGCTCGAGATGATAATTTTGCATATTCATCGCTTGTTTGTTAGCGGTTTATTTTGCTCAGGTAAAAGAAAAAATATGAACCATTTATGATAAAAGCGTAATTTTCACAAAAAATTTTATTTATCTTCATTTACCTCGCGCAGTTAGGCGCTTGAAGGTACGAGAAATGAATGCTGACGGTTAAAACTGTTGCTTAACAAGTCGCTCAAGTTCAAAGGATGATCGCCTGACATGATCGCAGTGTTTTACAGCACGAAGTCGAAAAACCAAAAAAGCATAAAATAATTTGGGTATCAGCTTATTATAAGAGGATTGAGTGGAATGGTGAAAGTTTAAACGTCGAGCATTTTTTGACTGGGAATCTTGGATTATTTTAATAGAGGTTGAGCAGAATGAGTGGAATAAGTGGAACGAGAGAGGCACGCACTACACAAGATACTAACACACGAAACTACTCTTCTCACTTACAACCGGCCGAGTGTAACTTTTTTTTTGTTCGCATTTGTATATTTATACACTACTTGAACAACATTGATAAGCCTATGATAGTGGACCATTGAAAGGGCTACAAGTGTAAGAGGAAAATACGTAAAATGTTTCAACGAGTGTCAATTAAAAGTTACATTTTCGCTGTACTTTGTTTCGCCATTAAAAAATGTGCGAACAGAAAGTGAAAGCGTTTTCGCGCATTAAATGACGCAATCACAAAGTCAATTTGATGTTTACGGTTGTACGGCAACGATACTTACGTTTTTATCTGTTTGTATTGCTGTTTAAAAATAACGAACTCATTTTTTTCATTTGATTGAACAGAATGAAGAGAAAGTTTTGACTGGGAAGAAGTAGATGCTGTTTGATGCGACAATTGCAAATGTCACTTAAGTAATATGAATTATTTTGCGTGTTTTGATGTATGTAACACATGGCAAACCAAACTTTTTGCTAACATAGTAAATGATAACTTAGCTTCAATGTTTTTGCAGCAATTCTTCACATTAACACCAACATTTAAATGTTTGAAAATGAATTTGATTAGCTTTGCTGCTTTAATCACTAAGAATTACGCTAGTTTCTTAAAAATATTCTGATACAAT
>NCKU01002781.1:0-10150 GCA_003675995.1 Dinothrombium tinctorium | reverse complement strand
TTTTTTCCGCTCGCACTTTTGAAAAGCTAGAGTTTCTTGTAAGCATTAATTTTAAGCAAAACACGACCAAAAAGATTAATTGAAGTCATTGGTATGTTAAAAAATAATAAAATTTTGCTTTCTAAAAATAAAATTTATGAGAAAGCACCAAAAATGACGCCTTTCATTTCATCGCTCTACAAATTCTTTCAAAGTTAATTAAATTTTTTGTGATATTTAATAATAAATTATTAATTTTTTTTGACAATGAAATGAAAAATTGATTTTCTCTAAAAAAACATAATCACAAAATTTCAATTAAATGATAAAAAGCTTATACAGTGAAACCTCTCTACAAAGGACACCAAAGGGCCCAAAAAATCTGACGGTTATAAAGAGGTGACCGTTGAAGAGAGGATATCTTTAAATGAGTTAACTTAGGAGCGTATTTTATTTTAGTGTCCGTTAATGGAGGTGACCGCTCAAGAGAGGTGTCCGTTAAGGGAGGTTTTACTGTATTAAAAAAGTGAAGGATTAACACTTGTATATTCAAATCGTAATTCAACAACTTTAAATAGCTTGCGAAATCAAATAACTTCTTTCCGCTAATAATATTGTAAAATTGAGATTTTTTTTTTCAAAAAACTTGTTAAATTTTACATTGATTTTACATTTCATTTTAATAACATTAAAAAATAATCAATTTGAAAAATGTTAATTCTGAAAATTGAGGAGTAGAAACACTGACAAAAATCAGATAACTAATTTTTCTTTTAAGCAGTCGGATACATTTTTCATGTGTAGTTTACTACCACGCGCATAAATTGAAAACAAAAACATTTCGTATTCAGCACTTTACTCGTTTTCACTCTGCTCGCAAACAATCACGAGCATTTTCATACTTTATTATAATCATTTTTCACTTGTAATTGCGAGCTTTACGGTAAATATTTTCATAAAACACTTGTTTTCACTCTCATTTAGTATGAAGTAAGGATTCCTGTACAAAGTATGAAACACTTCAAAAAATGAGTAAGCATTTACTTCACTTTTGCTTTTCTGAGAATAAAACTAAATTATTATATTACGAACAGAAGCTTTGTAAAAAGAGAGAAAAGGAATCAGCACATGGTGATTAAAAAAAAGCTCTTGATTAACCGTTACGAAAAACATGACCATAACAAAGCGTAAATGTGATTACTAAATGTGATACATTGATATGGTTTATAAATGGTCAATTGTAACCTTTTATCTCAAAAGGGTTATCAAACAAGTCTTAGAAGTTGTATAGTATTGTTACAAAAGACTATTTATAAAAGCATTCAATTTTTTTTGCTGCATCTTACTGGTTTTCTATTCTTTTTTCATATAAGTTATCAACAACAACGAGTGTGTGAATTAAAACTCAACACATGTTTCATTAAATAATTTGAGTATTTGAAATCGCTCAATGTTAATTTTACAATTAAATTGTAGCCCGGTTTTCGCAACTCATTTTGACAACGAATTTTTTGATATATCATCGCTATCATTCTCTCTCTTAACTGAATTCATCATCCAAGTCATCCTTAGTTTAAATATACAGACCGAGGCATAATTTTATTAAAAAAGTAATTTTTCCGATCACATTTAGGATTTTTTAACGAAATTTTTTTTTCATTACAAAAATCTCATCAACGGTTACTATGTCCATGCAGAAAATTAGGCCAAAATCTCACTGAAGAGAAACAAATCACCACTTGTCGATTTTATGAATGTCTAAAGAAATATCTAAATATTCTTTTTCATAATTAAATTACCTATGCATTAAATTACCGATTTGCTGATATTTTATCCGCTTATGTGAATACCTACTTTTCCTGTAAAAAATGTTTCACAATTCTATTGCCGACAAAAATGATTCGTTTCACTTACAAGTATTGACACTTTTACCATATTCGGGCTCAATAAGACAAATCCGACGAGTTGCCCGAGATGGCTTTAAGCCGGATTCTTTTGTCGTTTGTCGCATAGTCCCAATTCTTAATTTTTATGTTAAAGATTTTTTCAAGAATAAGTTTTTCTGTGATCTTATAAAGTTTTCTTGCACCTAAAGACTTGATTTTCGGGCAATCCCGATTTTCTTGCTCATGCGGCAAGTCTCGGACAGAGCCACTTTTTGAGATTTTTTTCAGCAATTTTAGAACTTTTTTGCTTTGTTCTTCTTTCTTTTAATCTGCATAAATCCAATAATTGCTTTCGTAAAGCTTTTTAATCTAATGCATTTATTCATCGAAACATCGCTTGAAAACGACATGTTTGCGAAACACTTCGTAACATTTGAATGAATTAACGGATTTGTCCATTTAATTTATCGTTATGTATTACGGATATTCTTGCACAACTTTGTGAAAGATGGTTTGAATGGTTAAAATCTATTCTTACTTATACAGGGTGTTGCGTTTTAATTCACACACTTATATTACCATTGTGTAAAAAATTTTATTATTGTGTAAAATTAAAAAATTCTTTCATTCAAATTAAGATTAAAATTTTTAACAACTTTATAAAATTCATGTATTTCCAATTTCTTTAGATTAATCAATGTATCAAAATTAACCTTTTGTACTGACTAGGGGAGGTTTTCGATTGTCTAACATTGCCTCTTGTCAAATCAAAGAGATTGTTTGCAAAAGTAATTTGCGTGAAAGTTCTTTGAAAACAATGTTGTTATGCGATATGAACATGTTATGTTCCTCAATTTTATACTGCACAGAAATATGAGATAAAGCAAAGAATAAATTGTGATATAAATTAAAGAGAAAATTGTGATTTTGTTGTTAAGAAACGATAGTCAATTTTAATTTATTCGACAGCTTTGACAAAACTAAACAAAATTTTTTCCAACCTATAAATAATAATAATTGTGATCACAATTTGAATCAAGATGTAACAAGTAGGATTTTACAATATCACCGATAAAAGCCGATTAGCTAAATAATTATAAATGTAACGAAAAAGATTAAAATCTCGACTAATTAAAGAAGTAATTAAAGCGAATCATATTGATAAGCTTTAGTCTTTGTAATAAAACTTTTTGAAAATATTGAATTTCAACTTATCATTTTCTTCTCAAAGTATATGCGTCTGACACTGTCAATAATGTTTGCATTGAACTTTTAAAAAGAAGAATTTTAAATAAAAGTTTTCATTGAATGAATAAAACATAAAACACTACCTTCAGAAAAGAAGCAAAACATTGCGTCAATACAATAAAATGTTCATAAATTATTTATGAACAATTGCACTTGATGGTAAATAGTGAGTGAATGCAATAGAGCGAAAAAATTATGAATGCAAAGCTAGAATTTTATCACATAAAATTTCAAATCTCTGGCGATGACGTGACATATAGAACGTTAAAGATCTGTAAACTTGCAATGAAGAAGGCTGTAAATTTTGACTGCATAATTTTATGCTGACGTTCAATCACTGTTATTTCTTCCATTCAACCATATTTTGGAAAACATTTCAAATAGTGTTTCAAACTCAAATCTTTGTATTCGTGAAATAAGAGACGATAATTTTTTAACTCACTTGATAACTTGAAGCTATTTTCTCCTTTTTGAGCGAATAAAATATTTTTTAAAACAGTTTTTTATGATCGCTTGTTTCATTATTTCTCTGGTCACAAAAATTTTAAGTGTTTGCTTGCTGTGTAAATAATCATTTTTCCCACACTCTTGCTATTTTTCTAGAGTTAAGAACATTGGAGCTGTCGTTATTATAAGCTCAAAAGTAATCCTTTCGTAATCAAATGTTGTGAGCAAATATTCGTTTGACTCAAAAGATAAACTTATTAATGCATTACATGTCCTCTTTCTGAAGCAAATAAAGCATGTCCAATGCAATAGCGACTCATTTCATGTTAAAAATTATGCCAATTTAATTTCAGCTTCAATTCTAATAATCGAATTTGATAGCATTTCGTATGTGATGCATTTTATTTAATCATATCTAACTAATTTCATCGTTATGAATACTTCTCTATCTGTTTACTTTGCGCTGTTTTAATGAATGCTTTTGCGCTTATTATATTCGAAGCAAGATATTGTAATAAGTTCAATGAATTAAGAACAAAATATCTCTCATTATCCTTAATGGAAAATATCGATTGCGAAATGGTACTTGAAAGTAAAGATCTGAACATAGCTAACAAAACTCGTTATATTCTACTTGTAAAGGATGAACTAAATCTTTGAAATTTATTTTTTAATGTTTTCGCTCTTTATCCATTCTCTCTCTCTCTCTCTCTCTCTTTCTAATGCGAAAATAATGCAAATTTAAAATTGAGAATTCAGTAAAAAATTTATCTTCGCATTCATAAATCCAAAGAAATCTAAAAGAATAAATATAATAGAAACATGATTCTCATGGATATGAGTTTCAACTACCCACACGCGATGACTACTGTGAATGTAGTTGATATTCGTGACTATATGAATATGAATTCTATTGAAAATTTAAGTTATTAATGTACTTTATATTCATGTAAATTTACTTGACTTGTAATGTTAAAATACAGAAAGCGAAAGTAATGGGATATTACTGAGCAAAGTAAAATGTTGAAAATATTGAATTTTTTTATTTTATTGTTCAAAAATAATCGCTGCATTTACTGCTTCTATACTCTCAAAAATGCTTTTGAGTTTTTTTAAACTGCAAAAATTAATTTAAATTAAAAATTAAATTTATTAGTAAATTAATTAAAAAATAAAACTTTATATTTGATCTTAAGTTTAAAGTTACATTTGTTGTTGAACTATCACCTTTTAATGATTTAATTTCATATAGCTCCGTATTTTTCAATCGCTAGCATATACTCTAAAATCAATTTTTTTGCTAATAAAATTATTTAATTCAACATCCCTCGTACACGTGTTTTAAAAAAGATTCTCAATAATTATCTCAAATTGTTTTAATCATAATCTCAATTTTTTATATATATATTATCTTTTCGCATGAATAAAAGTTCACTCATGTAATTTTTATTTTCAAAAATAGCTTATATTTAAGCTCATTTATGATATTTTATTTTTTGATCCGTTCGACATAATTGCACACATCCTAGAGTGGAGATCGTCAGAGAAAATCATTTTACAATTTCCCATATATTTGTAACTATTTTAAGATATAATCCTAGGAAACGAATCCTATTCAAGTCTACGTATAGCTAGGCATAAGGTAAATGATTTTTTCCAATTCGCATTTAAAACAAGTTTTACATTGATTCAATTTTCCAAAGAAAAAAAATTTAATATTTAAGAATATTTGATAACGATAATAAAATTATAGCGCACAGTTTAGACTAAAGTCAAGAATTACACGTTTATTACTTTATTTTTAAAATATGCTTCGATTTTATTGATTGCGACAAAAAATTTTGGTCAACATTTTGCATTGAAATAAGACTTAAGTATTGCGATCAAACGGAAGCATTTTATCCATTTTAGCTTAAAACGCTTCTTACGTCTAACACTTTTTGCTCGTTATGCTAATCTAAGTAAATAAAATTGTTTTTTTCTTTAATTTTGAACTTACTAAAAAAATGTTTAATCACGCAAATTTATTTATCTGTTTTCAAATAAACTTGCAAAGTTTTGCTATATTATTTTAATTCTTAAAGCGAAGCAAAACTAGAAAATTTTATTGTTTAAAATGCCTACAATTTGCGAGCTTAAAATTTGTTTATCCTTAACACAAAATCATTGAAAAACTTAGCATAAAAACGAAATTTATTAAAATGTATAGAATAATAAAAAATATTAATTAATGATCAATATGTCTAGCAGAAACAATAATAATATTTTTTAATATGAATAATTTAAAACATTCATATTTTGTTATAAAGATGGAAATTCACAATTTTTTTTTTTTACAATTTTAAACTTCAGATAAGTAATCACATCCTCGATATAAATCGTAAGTAAAAGAAGCCGAATTTCTTCTTCTTATTCTCTTACCGCATTAGCAAAAAAAAAATCGATTTTTCATTTTAACGTCTTTTATTTGTATTTGTTCCTTATTTTTATCTTGAATACACTTTGAAGCTATAACTACTTTACATGCTATTAAAAATGTCATGCTTGACATGTGATATTTGAAAAGAGGAAAACACTTTTTTTATGAAAATTTTCATTCCAGAACTATTATCATTCATTCTTAAGTACATCATTTAAAAACACTCTTCGTTATTGCTTATGTGAGTGATTAAAAAAATTAAAAAAAAAAACTTATTGAGTTGATGCGAATCTATTTATAGGTAAACAATCTTATTATTGTCAAAATTTTAAAATTTGAATTAAAATACGACACTTATGGAGAAGTTGAATGAAAGTAATTTTATGAAATTTCAATTACTTTGTTGTTAAATAATTTTTATTTAATAGAGAAGAAGAGCATTCTTCAAATAAATAAGTTTGTCAAGAAAAGTTTAATTATGAGAAAGTTTTCCGATTCGATGAAGTTTTTAATTAAAATTTTGTGTTTTTTGTTTGCACATCTTAGCCAACAAAAGTAATTTCTTAAGACAGGCAAGTAATCATTTTGCTTTGACAATGTTGATAACCGAATTGAAGTGTAAACGATCAATAATTGAATCGATTTTAACAACTTTCTCTTATTATGGATGTTATCTTATATGGTTTGCTTCAGTCAAAAACATCAAAATGACCAAAATAAATCTTTTGTAATTGAATGCATTTATTCCGAAAAAGCCTTTCCAACAATGCATATATTATTAGAAAGGCCCTTTGGGAATAAATTCATTCTGTTGCTTTTAATAGCGATTTTTCTTATTACAATAATCGCTTTAAAATGATCGATGAAGCGAGAGAGCGAAATAAAATCGAAACTCAAATCCAGCTTTAAAAACAAATTTTCAATTACACAGATTTTTGTGATTTTCTTGTTTTTCAAAATTTGAAAATACGTAAAACATTCAAACTTTTCAAAGTGATCAATTCTAGTATAAAGGTATATCAACAATCGCTGATAAAATGTTTTTGCTCTAATCTTTTATTAAATTTCATATATAATAATCTAAATTATAAATAAATAATAATTATTTCAAATTTTCAAATAAGAAGCTATTTCATCTCAAAAGAGTGAATTGCTTTCAAAAAATTACATTAACTCTATGAAGTGCGTACTTTTATATTCACTAGGTTCGTCACTATCAATCATGATGAAATTTAATGCGCATCAAATCGAAAAAACCTTCAAACTCAAATTGAAATAAATAATCTATGTACTATCGAAATCAGAAAAAATACGTTTTTCTTTTGAAAGCATATGTCGCTGGGTTGCAAAACCTCATATCAAATTGTATACCAAATCAATATTGATATCAAATTGTATATTTACATTAAAGAAAGTTTTGACGTTTTGCAATGAAGTGAAGTAAATTTTCAAAAGGAAAATCTACTTTTTTCTGATCATGTTATTACATAGATTATTCCTTTCAATTAGAGCTTGAAGATTTTTTTCTCTTCTTGATTTGATGCGCATTAGATTTCATCATAATTTACAGAGACGATCCTAGTGAATATAAAAGTACGCAATCCATAGAATAAATGTAATTAATTCACTCTTTGGAGATGAAATAGGTTCTCATTTGAAAATTTGAAATATACACCATTACTTTTTTATTTAAATTATTATATATGAATTTTATATTTACTAAGTTAATATTTACCTTTCTATTCACTAGGATCGTCTCTGTCAATTATGATGAAATCTAATGCGCATCAAATCAAGTAGAGGAAAAAATCTTCAAGCTCTAATTGATACGAATAATCTATGTAATAACGTGATCAGAATTTTGCTTTTGAAAATTTACTTCACTTCATTGCAAAACATCAAAACTTTCTTTAATGTAAATATACAATTTGAGGTTTTTTACAACGCAGTGAAATGCGCTTTCAAAAGTCACAAGACCGTATTTAACTTTATTAAGGCGAGTTTCAGAAACGTTAAATAAATTAACTAATCTTAATTTCGACAATTTTTGAAACAATGAATCTATTTTAACATTCGATACTTACTCAAAATTTATTTAAATTTTAATTTACAAAATAAAAATTAGGCAATATTTGTATAAATACAACTTCAGTGGGTCTTTTTACTCAAAATTATTTAGATTAATTTTACTTCTCAAATTAAGTAAATTAAAATTTCGGCAATTTTTGCTCCTTTGTACTCCTCAAAGGTCTTATTTTCACGTTAAACTCAATTCAAACCATCTTCGGTATAAATTTCAAAAACTTGACATTCATATACTTTACAGATGTCCAATTAATTATCTTCATTAATCTTTCTTACCTTTAATGAAATTGTAGAAAGACAGATAGGCAGATAGATCGAAAGACAATACGAGATTAATAGCGTATTTCGCTTAGTGAAACTAGCTAATAAAAATTTACTAGCGTTTCAAAATAAAATGTTTCGATAATCGAAAGTGATCATCACTGCAATTCGTCACAAACAAAAAAGCGCCTCAAAAATTGCGATAAAAAATTTTAATTCAAAAAAATGCATTTTAAATGAATAAAAGAACAATCTTATTACGAATATTTCTAGAATTATTTTTAATATTAGTTATGTTTATAGTTTGTTCTTTTATTCATTTAACATGCATTTTTTTGAATCAAAAATATTCTATCGTGATTTTTGAGACGCTTTTTTTGTACACTTACAAAAAAAAGTTACTTACTGCGTTACTTGCTGTTTACAGTACACTCGTGTCCAATAAAATCTTTCACTCTATTGCTTTGCAATGAAGTGAAGTGATAAGATTCTGTTGCACATGAGTGTACCTATAAAAAAAATTGTTTGCTTCGCTAAAATTTTCCGCAAAACTTTCCTATTGAAAAGTATATTAATTTGTGCCTTTTGTTTTGATTGTTTTACTGGTAAGAGCAATTCTTTCCGTAGGATTTCGATATATTTTTCAACAATATTCTGGTTTAATAAGAATAACTGTTTTGGTCATTATTGACAGTGATGAACTTAGTGAAAATCGCCAAATATAAAGGTTCCTAATCTAAAGATATAATTTCACCTTTGAAAATTATTCACTCCTTGCCCGTGTAATAAATTGAGATATACACACTTACTTATTTCTCATGCAGATTATATATTAGGAAAATTCGTGAACCTCAAACACAGACAAACAAGTAGTTTGCGAGCGAGCGAATGAAAGAAAGAAAGTTAGTGAGAGAGATATATATAAGAAATAAGAAGAGAAGATTTGAAAACTTACCTATATATTCGATGATGCAAAGCTATGAAGCTCAATTAATGATGAAAATAAGAGTAAAAGCCATTGAATCAAAAAGACATTGAGTGCAAAAGGAAAGCAGATTTACAGTTTTATTCAAGTCGAAAGATGCGCAGAGTCGAATTTATCTTTAGAACTGTGTGTATGTGTGTGTGTGTGTGTGAACATTATCGATGAATGGTCTATGCTTTCGCAAGAAATTTTCTTGCTTTTCGCGTTAAATTATTTTCATGGGAATATGTTTTCTCTTTAGATTTTAATGCACGCACTGGAAGTTTGATTTTCATCGAGTCTTTTCAATTCTTTGCACAAAATTTACATCAATTCTTATTTTTTAAGCCATTCATTAGCTAAAATAAAGTTAAATGAGTTTTTTATTCCATCATTATACTCTTCAGTAAAAAAAATTCACATCAATCTAATTACTTATCAAGAGGAGCTTCAAGCGAAAGTAATTTTTGTTGATTTTATTTCTCTTGTTGATTGAAAGAGTTAATTTATATAAAAGGGTCTACTTCGATGTATTTTTTATTTTTGTTATTGGCGAACTTTTTTGAAGAGAAGAACGCATAAAAAAATAAAAAGTAGACAACATTGAAGAGCAAAAAAGTGGACACTGAAAATTTCACTTTGGCATTTTCAATTAAAATTAATAAATTAAGACGACGAGTTTATTAAAAAAAAACTTGAGTTTGGCTGCCTAAATCTGCAACCAAAAAATTATCCACATTTGCACAAATTTCAAGATTTGATAAAACCTTGAATATTCATATAAAAATTATTTTAATTTAAACTTTAAATACAGTCCTTTTAAAGTCAAAGTAAATAATACCTGTCTAAACTGGACTCGCA
>NCKU01002780.1:0-17558 GCA_003675995.1 Dinothrombium tinctorium | reverse complement strand
ATTGTATCAGAATATTTTTAAGAAACTAGCGTAATTCTTAGTGATTAAAGCAGCAAAGCTAATCAAATTCATTTTCAAACATTTAAATGTTGGTGTTAATGTGAAGAATTGCTGCAAAAACATTGAAGCTAAGTTATCATTTACTATGTTAGCAAAAAGTTTGGTTTGCCATGTGTTACATACATCAAAACACGCAAAATAATTCATATTACTTAAGTGACATTTGCAATTGTCGCATCAAACAGCATCTACTTCTTCCCAGTCAAAACTTTCTCTTCATTCTGTTCAATCAAATGAAAAAAATGAGTTCGTTATTTTTAAACAGCAATACAAACAGATAAAAACGTAAGTATCGTTGCCGTACAACCGTAAACATCAAATTGACTTTGTGATTGCGTCATTTAATGCGCGAAAACGCTTTCACTTTCTGTTCGCACATTTTTTAATGGCGAAACAAAGTACAGCGAAAATGTAACTTTTAATTGACACTCGTTGAAACATTTTACGTATTTTCCTCTTACACTTGTAGCCCTTTCAATGGTCCACTATCATAGGCTTATCAATGTTGTTCAAGTAGTGTATAAATATACAAATGCGAACAAAAAAAAAGTTACACTCGGCCGGTTGTAAGTGAGAAGAGTAGTTTCGTGTGTTAGTATCTTGTGTAGTGCGTGCCTCTCTCGTTCCACTTATTCCACTCATTCTGCTCAACCTCTATTAAAATAATCCAAGATTCCCAGTCAAAAAATGCTCGACGTTTAAACTTTCACCATTCCACTCAATCCTCTTATAATAAGCTGATACCCAAATTATTTTATGCTTTTTTGGTTTTTCGACTTCGTGCTGTAAAACACTGCGATCATGTCAGGCGATCATCCTTTGAACTTGAGCGACTTGTTAAGCAACAGTTTTAACCGTCAGCATTCATTTCTCGTACCTTCAAGCGCCTAACTGCGCGAGGTAAATGAAGATAAATAAAATTTTTTGTGAAAATTACGCTTTTATCATAAATGGTTCATATTTTTTCTTTTACCTGAGCAAAATAAACCGCTAACAAACAAGCGATGAATATGCAAAATTATCATCTCGAGCTGCCGATACAGTAGTTTAAAAAGTTTAATCTCCTGTCGTGTAAAAAAATAATTTTTAGTTTATTGTTCACTTTACGTTTATTGCTTCATTTTTAAATGAAAACAAAGAGCCAAAAAACATTTTCAAAAATAAGTAGACGATAATTTGACTGCTTTTGCATTTATTTTTTGAAAACAAATGTGTATTTAAATAAGTCATAATTGTAAATACCTAAACTACTTTGAAATACCTCTTGTTCGTTCTTTGTTAAAAGCGATGTAAAACTATGCTAAAAGTTTGTTTTTGTTTCAAATTTTAAACGCCAATTCATTTTTATGTTACTTACGCACTTCAAATTGAAGTTTTACGTTTGTTTTAAAATTTAAAGTCTTAAGTTTAATTCTTTTGTTCTTTACGCTTGTATTTTGTATTTTTTTTTAAGTGTTCACCTATACTAGTAATAAAACGCAATCAAGAACTGCAAATTATGAATTGGTCAAGACAATAGAAGCAAAAAACTTTCCACTTTCCTCACTTGTTATTTTGTGTATATAAACATGCTCTTAGCTGCATTTTTCCATCCCTACTCTCAATCATTGTTTCGTTTTGACAAGCTGAATAATCGCTTTTTAATCTCGATCCATTTTTATAAAAAATTTTACAAAATTGAAACATTAAATATTGAAATAATTTTTCGCCAACAGTGAATCTCTGATGTTTATGCTGAAAATAAAATTCACACTTAACAAGGTTAAACAAAATCGATGATAGCGAAAACATTTTACACGTCACGCATCTTTCAACGCGAATAAATCACTCGAAATTAAGCTGAGCAAAGAAAAGTGAAAGGAAACAGAGCGCTACATGCAAATAATTTTTTTCATTTCTTCATTTTTTATAGTCAATTGGTATTTTACAATGAAAAGATTTTAATTTTTTTCACACTTTAAAAAATATTCGTGAATTTCTTTATTGAGATGTAAATCTTTTTCAAATCAATTTTAAAGTCCATTGTTTTCAAAATTATAAGCGCGCGATTATATTTATTTCATTACTCATGCATAGCAGCAACTCTCTCAAATACCACTCCCATTCATTATGGTATTTATCTTTCAAAGAAAAGAAAATTTCACTGTTATCCATTCATATTTTCACTGGAGCTATCGAAATTGCGACACGTTATTCATTACACGTTTTTAAGCTTTTCACATAACTTCTAATCTCTCTTGTATCTTTCTAATTCACAATATGTTTTGTGTTATATATTCTGTCCGATGAGAAAACAAATTAATTTGATGAAAGTTGAGTATGTTGAAGTTTTCTTGATAAGATCAACGTTAAAAATAAATTTTATTGCTCGAAGTTCGATAAAATTTGCAAAAAATTGTATTTTCAATCGAACTTCTTTTATATTTCGTCAACATTGAATTTATTTGAAAAAGATACAAATGTAAAACGTGCAATAAGATTAGTTTGTTAATCTTAATTATTTACGCTTTTATCAGTTGTGTTACTTTATGTAGAATTTCCTGAAGAATTTGTCGTAGGTGAAATTCCAAGACACAATTGCCTGCACTCATTTTCGTAATAAAAGCCAAGTTGAAAGAAGAACGAATAAGGTATGCACTGATTAGCTGGTATTTCTTCGCAAGTGCGTTGAATGTCGTCGAAATAATATCTCAATTCACAGTTTTCACTTTCGATGAAATTCGGATACTTACATCGAGGATCGTCGAAACGAGGAAGATTATCGACACGAGGAAGAGGATTTAGAGGAAGACGAAGAAATGGGAGAAAAACTAATTCGAAAAGAAACATGTTAAACTTTTGAAACGTTGTGAATCGAGCTCTTTTTGGTTGCTTTTATCAACCTTAGCACTTACGTCCAAAGCTTAATGCAAACATATTTCCAAAAAGGAAGAAAAAAAATAAAATCGATTTCATTATTCGAAGTATCGAAATATTTTATTTCAACACAATCACAATTAAGAAATAAGTTTTATCACATTGAAGCGCTTTATATACATGAGTGTGAAGTTGATTTTGAATTAATTAACAATGAATCCGATTGAATGATGTGTTTGAATCGAGAATTCTGCTTCGATAAATGATTAATTGAAACAATGTGCTCTTATTCAAAATCATGTTTAAATTGTTTTAAATGAAAAATTTTACGTGCGTTGTTTTAAATTAAAAATTTTTAAAAACACGATTTTCAGCAAACTTTTTACTTTAGCTTGAATTACGTGAAATCATTTTATGCCAATAGATTTCAACGAATACAAATTAACGAAAAGACAACTAGAAAACATCGAGCTTTGAGCATGAGCTTTGAAAAAAGGAAACAAATTTTAATTTTTGTTCGCTAATTTGTTGTTTATTTTGAATTTTACTCTTAATAGTAGAGGAAAATTATGGGCAAAAAAATTTCCACAAGATTTGAAAATCATTTAATTAAAAAAAAAGTTGTTCGTGATAATTGAATTGTTATCATTAATATTTTGCTAACTTTCTGAGTTTTAAACGATTATTTTGAAATATTAATTTTTCAGATAAAATTTCATGTGAGATCAAATCATGAGACGAGCAAAAAATTTTTTTCAATGTCACGTTGTCTTGTTTAATGAAAATGTTTAAGTAAGCAAATTTTTCTTTTCGCACCGGTTTGGTACTTTTGTACGCGCAAACAATAGTAAGCTGGTCTAAATATCGATTAAACCTTTTTTAAAGTGCCAAACCGGTGCAAAAGAACCCAACCTAATTCACGAACTGTAAGTTGTCGACGAAAAAATGTCATTTTTGAACTTCTCGCCCCTGATTTAGTGAAAAAAATGTTAAAAACTAATTTTTTTTGTTTGAGCAAATAAACTGCACTTTAAGCGAGAACTTCATTCTTTAGAAAACAATTCCGTTTTTACTTTCTTGTCAATTTGCAGGCGCAGTAGTTTAAATACAGTCATTGGCAAAAATACGTGCATAAATAATTTGACGGAACAGCTATTGCCATCTGTTGCCGCTCAATCGCAACGAAAAACTCCTGTCGTACGCTAAAACGTGTTTAATTCAGCTTACGGAACTTCTGCTGCCATCTATAATATACTTTAAGTATCAACATTTATTAAATTTAATTTTTAATTTAGTAAATCAATTTAACTAATTACATTCACAAATATTTTTTTCTAACAATTATATACAGGAGATACAAAATTTAAATTTAATAAAAATATAATAAAAGAATTAAAATTTATTCTCTTTCTATTCGATTTCTTTTTAGAATGAACAAATTTGTATTTTATAATCGATTTCTGAGTTGATTTTATTAAATCATTTTAATTTGCAAAAATAAAATAAATTTTCAAAATAAAATTATTTTCAACGTTTATTGATAACTGAACCTAATTTGATGAATGAATGAAAGTAAAAATTAATAATTGATTGAATATAGATAAAAGCTCAAAGTTAATTTATTATTTAATTACCTTGTCCAGCGTTTCTTCTTTTCAGCAGAATTTTCGTTTGAAGAATTGCTTCTTTTCGATTCGTTTGAAGTAAAATATGGAGCAAGATGTGATAAAGTGACAAGGAACACAAAAGGAGAGTCAAACATTTTCAGAGAGAAATAACACGAGAAGGTTTGATAGCAATCTGCGACAATACTCAAACTTTATAAGAGTGCTTTGTGCTTTTAAAGGCAAGATCGGCAAGTTTTTATACTAAAGAGAAATTTAAAATTATCATCAAAAGTTTAAATTTAATAGGATTCAGCAGTTTTAAATTTTAAATGAAATTTTTTTATCGTAATTTAGGTCTTAAAATAGAATAAGCTATTGGAAAGACTAGACTAGAGACAAGGTGAAAAGTTCATAATTTTCAATTTAAACATCAAGATAAAAATTTTCGTTTACACATTTTGGTACATTTTCGCATTTTGATTATCGAGCTTCGCATTCGACTCCTTCATTAACTTATTTCAATTCATAAATTCGTCGAAAACTTTTTGCGTCACAAATTTTTCATTTCATATGAATTACAATCGCAAAGTCAAAATGTTTTCAACAATATGAAGCGAATTATGGCATGAGCTTGATAAAAAACTTCACAAAAATGTTTCTTTTATTCATTTTCGTTTTTTCAATAAAATCCTCTTTGCCTTTTATTCAAAAAACTCAACCACCGAATGAAAGAGCGAAAATAAGCCAGCAATTTGGTTTAAAACATTTCGAGATCATAAATCCAATTGTAAAATGCGAAACAATCGATTGTCACTCGGCAAAAGTTACGATCAAAGCGTTCGGCGAATTTTTTAACTTTAAAGTGAATAGAAACGAATATTTGTTAAAAAATAATTCATCGCATTGCCATTACATCGGAGACGAGAAATCGTTTGAAATGATAGCGTTGAGTTTGTGTCGCAATGAAATCAGCGGTTTATTTGTTCACCAATCGGTCGCCTATCATCTACATTTTGATCCTGAAGAAAGGAAAAATTTAATATTTCGAGATTCAGATTTTATCGAACATTTTTTACGATGCGATGTGAGAAGAAAGCATCGAATCACTAAACGATCGAAGCGATTAAGCTTTAAACGCTTTTCGAACATTCATTCTTCGACTTTGTTTCTCGAATTGATTCTGGTGAATGATTACGCAACGTTCGTCAACAATGGCCGAAGCATCGAAAAAGTTCGCGAAGAAAATCAAAAAATAGCGAACATTGTGAACGTTCATTTTCGCGAATTAGATTTGATGGTGGTTCTGGTCGATGTTGTTGTTTGGAATAAAGGCGATCCGATAAGCATCACTACAAACACAAGCACAATGTTAGACGATTTTCTCGATTATCGTCGAAATTCGCTCAATCCAAGAATCAAACACGATAACGCGCAGTTGATTATCGGCAAATTTAGCGCAAAAAACAACGACATCGAAAATCGAACCAAACACACGAGTGGAATCGCCATGTTGAATGTAATTTGTAACTACGATTTCTCAGGCGGAATCGTTTATGATCGCTCTCGAATCATTAGTTTTGTCGCTGCCTCAATCACTCACGAAATTGGTCACAATTTGGGCATGGAGCACGATAATGCAAGTTGCCGATGTGCTCAAAGCGATTGTATTATGACTTCGTTGCACGACATGCCTTACTTCGTTGAATGGTCAAATTGCTCAAAAAATCATATGAAATCAGCGTTTAAAAATATGAATTTTGAATGCTTAAGGGATACGCCGCTAAATGTTGTTGGTCCGAGTTGCGGTAATGGTGTTCTTGAGCAAGGCGAAGAATGTGACTGCGATCAAACAGCTTGTTTGAGATGCTGCGATAATAAGTGTAAATTAAAACGAGGAGCCGAATGTGGAACTGGAGTTTGTTGTGACTTTAGCAAATGCAAAATAATTAATAGCAACAAAATATGCCGATGGTCGGGAAGCGAATGTGATCTCGCCGAGTATTGCAACGGTAAAAGCGAATTTTGTCCTGAAAACGAAAGGAAACCCAATGGCTGGAATTGTAGCAGCGGTTTCTGCTTTGACGGAAGCTGCGTATCGGGAGATGAACATTGCAAAACTCTGTGGGGAGCTAATGCAACAATTGCGGATGACATTTGTTTCAAATTTAACCAACAAGGAAATGTGAAAGGAAACTGTGGTTTCGATCACCAAAATCGCTCCATTGCATGCGATCAATCGAATTACAGGTGTGGCATGTTTTTTTGTCACACTTCTTCAAAGAAATTAACTTTTTCTGGCAAATATTCAAAGTATATTAGTTTACATCGTCAATTTTCTTCGCAAGGTAAAATGCTCGAGTGTACAGGAGTTATTTATGTAGATAAAAGTAATCGTTATCATCCATTATTGGCTCCAAATGGCGCATGGTGTGCTACTAATGAGATGTGTATCGATCAACGATGCGTAAATACAAACGAAGTGATAAACGCATTCACAAGAACTTTAAGCTCTTATCTCGATGATGATTACATTACTGACAAGAGTTTCACTTTTGAAACAGATACTGAAAGTACTGAAAAAGGATTCTTTGCGGCAAGCATTTACACAGCGCTTACGATTCTTTTTATTTTGATGATTTTAGTCGCATTTGCTTTATATTTAAATCGTAAAAACAGTTTGATCGAACGAAAAGCTAAAAACATAGAAAAAATAGAAATGCGTGAAATCGAAGAGAAGAAGTCAATTAATACACAAAACAAAATACTGAAGCGTGATCATTTCCAAAATAGTAAAAGATTTCAAGCAAAATCGATTTTTGATCGAAAAACAGTCTAACAATCTAACTTCGGATAACTTTTTGATCTAGAACGAATGTTTGCGTACATATTTTAAGATTTAGAAACGTTTGTTTTGTTTAAAAAATTGAAAATAAATTTTTTTTTGAGAATTCATTCATGATCAAGAAGAACTTATGTAGTTTGCTTAGCGTTTTTAAAAACGAAAATTTACTTTGCTTTTTCGATAACAATCTGATCACTCTGATAAAAAGCAAAATCTGAAATGAATTTAAAACAAGGAAAAGCTTTTCTTTGTCAATTCTTTTCCTCCTTCGAATTGCGTAAATGTTGCTTTATTTAAATCAATTTGAAATTTGACGTAGATTGTAAATAAGAATAGAAGAGAAAAGAAAAGAAAAGTAAAATTTAAACGTGAAAAAGAATAATGACAAACTTCATATCGCAAATGTTCAATCGCTTTCTCTTAGAAATAAATTCACATCTTCTCAATTGAGTGTAATTCGTTGAAGTTCTGTTTAAGTGAACTAATAAAATCTTTTTTTTTATTTTAATCCATTTTAAAATTTTTAATTTTTTTTTTAATTTTTGCTTTCTTGTTAGATATTTGATCGAAAACGAAGCCTTTAGAAAATTATCAACATGAGTGTTTCAAAATTTCAATTGATACTCGTTCGTCACGGTGAGACTGAAGAAAATGTGTCAACCGTAGTGCAGGGACAGAGGAATACTAAGTTAAGCGAATACGGTTTGAGACAAGCTAAAAAGTTGGGCGAATATTTCAAGCAACAAAATTTAAATTTTGAGCTGGTATTTAGCAGCGATTTAGAACGTGCGGCAGTTACTTGCAGAGAGATCGTTGGCACGGCCCAGGAAATCATCTTCGACAAAAGGCTAAGAGAACGTTCAATGGGTTCGTCGGATAACAGTACTCTAGCGGAATACACAGAAGAAGCGAAAAATGCTGGTTTCGAGGGCGAGAATTTTTATTTCTACACTCCCGATGGTGGTGAAACTATCGCTGAGGTTGACGAGCGAGTGAAAGATTTTTTCATAAATCATTTGCATCAAATGGTAAAACAAGATTTCAATGTTCTGATAGTAACACATGCTTTTATCATCGTTGAGTTTATGAAAATCTTGAGCAAAGAGTTCAACTGTTCGTTTCCGGAAAAATTGAGAGTTTCACCAAACACTGGATACAGCGTGTTTGAAATTTATTTTGATGAAAAATCTTTCACAAAAGCTTATTGTAAAAAATATTTACAAACTTGTCACCTCGATAATTTTGATAAGCGATGATTTATTCGATCGTCAAAGGCACGAGAAAATAAATTTCGAGCGTTTAAATAAGTTAAGTTTATTAATAACATTTAAACTTATGTTTTCAAATATATTCTAACAAGTTGAACTATTAAATTTCAATAATTTTCAATTTTAATAATCGTCTTCATAACGGTGTTTATACAAAATTCTTGTTTCATGTTTAGATTTATTAAAATCTGACTTCTCCAGGATTTGCTCTGTTGGTTGAATGGCCAGAGGCATCTCAGTCTTGTGTACGAGGAACTCACTTTATTTTTACAATATTCATATAAGAACCAACGACTAAGCTCAATTCTTGTGAGCTATTTTTTCAAAAATTAAATTTACTTTTTATTAAAAATATCGTTGCGCATGTCAAAGTTTTCAACAACAAATATTTTGATTGACTATCCAGGAAACATTTACAAACAAGTTCACCCAATTTATTTTTAAGAAAATTTATTTAAAGTTTAAAACGAATAATTTAACTCGGATGCTATTCGTTTTAGTTAAAAAAGTTAAATAAACTTCTTTCCCTAAGCAAGCTCAATGTATCGAGTTAGACAATTTAGAAAAAAGTGTCATAATAGTTCTGAATAAGCAATCCTTCAAACGATTTCTTATAAATAGTTCTAAGGAGGAAAATTTTGGTTAAATTGTTCTTCCTTTTTACACAAAATTCAATTTAAATTATTTTTATGAAAAACTTTTTTTGAAACAAAAAGTTTTGTCGTGAAAATAGCGAACCGAGTGTAAATAGCCGAAAGCGTTGTTTGTACGCAAAGCGAAGCGAAGTGAAAATAGCGGTTTCGTGTTTTTACACTGCAATCGATTGAATTTCAATCGAATACAAAGCGAACGAAATGCTCGTTTCGTTCGTACCGTAAACGCGATCAATATTTTCATTTCGATTTCGAAGCGAACGGCAAACGAAGCGATCGACACTGTAAAGACATGGATATCGAAGAATTGCTCAATTATAAGCCGATGCGATCGTTGGAAGATGTCGAGAAAGAAGAAGGCACGAGTGGTGAACAGCAGCAGCAGCAGCAACGAGCGGCGAAGAGATTGAAGATCGCTTCGATTTCGAACGCTTCATTGAATGCGAACGAAGATAGCGATGAAGTAGCTTTCGCTGCGAATGCACCGTTAGACGAGATGGCTTTGAAACGTCTTTTGCTGCAATTCGAGCGAAAAGTGCTCAAGAATCAAGAGTTGCGTATCAAATTCGCCGATACGCCGACAAAATTTATGGATTCCGAAATGGAATTGTTCGATTGCATTCAAAAAATGAATGTGATCAGCACGCAACCGGAGTTGTATAAAGTGCTCGTCGAGTTGAATATCATTCAAACCGTTTTAGGTCTTTTATCGCACGAAAACACTGACATTTCTTGTGCTGTCGTCGCTTTTCTTCACGAACTCTGCGATTTAGACAATTGCGACGAAATGGATGACGTTAGTATTATTTTAGACGCGCTAATCGACGGTCAATTGATTCCACAATTGGTGTCTAATTTGGAGCGGTTGGATGAAACCGTCAAAGAAGAGTCCGAAGGTGTATATAACACTTTAGGTATGAGTTTGATTACCATCGACTCTTTTTAATCACAATCTCTTTTTCGTTCGTTAGCTATAATCGAAAATCTAACTGATTATAAGCCAGAATTAACAAAAGATTGTCAGGGATTTTTTCCGTGGATATTGCAGCGCTTAAAATCAAAATTGCCGTTCGATGCCAACAAGCTTTACTCATCAGAAATATTAGCAATTCTATTGCATAATTGCGATGAGAATCGAAAGTTATTGGGAACGTTGAATGGCATCGATACACTTTTACAGCAATTGGCGGTAAGTACCTCTCATTTCTAACAAGTCATTACTCAATCATTAATCACGCTAATTTTGATTTCTTTTTCCTAACGATAGTACTACAAACGTCATGATCCTTCAACGACGGACGAACATGAATACATGGAAAATTTGTTCGATTGCTTATGCTCATCGCTTCTCTGCTGTTATGAAAATCGTGATCTTTTCTACAAAGGAGAAGGCATCGAATTAATGAACTTGATTATTAAAGAGAAACGTAAAAAAGGTTCGACAACTAATGTGCGAATGGGTGCGCTTAAAGTTATCAATCATGTATTGAGCACTGACAAAGGGAAAGACGATTTACTGGAAGCGTGTTGCAATAAATTCGTCGACATACTCGGTTTACGGGTACTCTTTCCGGTATTTATGACACCGAAATCGGTGATAGGCAATTGTAAACGAAAAGAAGCACGCGATGCGATCGAAAACGTCGAAGAGCATTGCTTGTCAATTATCTTAGCGTTGCTTAAATATTGCAAATTAGAGAATAAAAAGCGTGTCGTCGGTAAATTCATCGAAACCGATTTCGAAAAAACAGAACGTTTAATGGAGCTTCATTTCAAATACGCTGAAAAGCTGATGAAATGCGATTCACTAATCAAGAAAGAAAAAGCATTGAAAGAGGCAAACGACGAAGAGATCGATGAAGATGAACTTTTCATGCGACGATTAACTATCGGCGGTTTGTTTACGCTTCAATTAATAGATCACATCATATTATATATTTGTTCACTTTACGACGAACATTTCGGTTCTACTTCTTCTTCTTCTTCTTCGAAGAGTTCACAATCGAATCAATCGAATCCGAGTGCAAAGAACGAGTCGATCAAAGCGCGTATTATGAAGCTGATCAATATTCACGTTACTTCAATAAATCACTACAAATTCATCAAGAATATAATGAAAGATATGGCGGAAGAGCAAGAGGATAAAGAGAAAATATTGCAACTCATTGAAGAGTTTTGATTGACTACTAGATAAGATTGAAAGTATACACACACCTGCAAACACAAATATACAGTGTTCAAAGCTCACTATCTATTTAAAATAAAATATATTCATTTTATAGAAAGCTGTTATTCGTTATTTATGATTTGAGGATTGTTACAGTAAATAGTATTTATAAACGAAAGAAAAAGTAAATTTTACATTTTGCGTTAATCTGATAACGCCGAAACTTTAATTATCTTTTTTTTCTTCGATTTCTTATTTAGTGATTTTTAAAAACAATTTAAGTAATTTACACAATCATACGTTAATCGATTTTAGTTACTCGAAGCCCAAGCTTCTAATTCTCTCATATCATCGTCTTCTTCTTTCGCCGCTTTCTTCGATGCTAAAAAATAATTTTAAAAGAATTCAATTTGATGTAGTTTATAAAATTTTTTTGCTATCACTCACAGCCTCCGACAGCACCTTTCGCTGCAGTCTTTTCAGGTTCTTCGTTGGGAACTTCAGGCAAAACAGGAACACGCTCAACATTCAACAATTTATTGTCAAGCTCTTCTTGATCCATTTCTTCTAATTCTTTCATTAATTCATCCTCGTCTACATCGCGATCGAAGCCAATTGGATTAGAGATCACTTGCTGTATTTCATCGGCTATTTGGTTTTGCTCTTTAATCTCATCCATCAAGTCTTCAACCTTTACAAGTGATAATTAAAAAAGAAGGAAATTACACCATTCGAAAAAGGAAACGATAAGATACAAACCGAATCAATATCCATATTGTTATGTGATTGTTTTAGTGCTTTCGCAGCGAAACCCATTATTTTTAATACTTCTGCGTTAGTATTCGCATTTTCGAGCGCCTCACGTTGATACTCGATTGTGGTCGTTGTTCCTATCAAATGAAGCGAGACAAATGATTAAGCAAATACATTAAAAACAGAGCGGTGAACAAACCGTCAATTTGTTCGAGTTGCTTTTCAAGACGTTTCTTGCGTTTGAGCGCTGCTAAACTCACACGTTTATTGCGTGTACCATTCTTTTTGATGATATCGATCTCTTCCTGCACTTTCTTCTCTAAGTACTCTTGCTTCTTCATTAGCATCTCCTCCACTTCGCGAAGCCTACACATCGCGTCGAAGAGAAAATGAGAAAAAAAGAAGTGAGGTGATAAACGCAATTGGTATTCATTCGTATCTCAATGTCGACAAAACGCCACTCACTTCTGTATGGCCTCCGCTGGCGTCGGTGTCGCTTGCTTTCCCGATTGTTTACCGCCGAACAATTTACCCAAAAATGCCATTGTTTCGCGTTTTTCGAACGCTGTTCAATTGGGAAGAAAAGAAAGATAAAAAGAATGATTTTTGAAACGAACGAAAAGGTAAAATGGATGCGTTTGTTTCGCAGAAATGTGTGCGATTCAAAACGCGACTAAACAGCAAACAACTGAATACACTCTTCTCTCGTGTCGATTTCACACACGCGGTGGCGCTACGTTCGGCTTCACGGTTGTTTTCTAAAGCGCGCTGTTTTTAAAAATATTGTTTGCCACTTTTCGTAAGCCTATTTCGGCGTATTTTGAACATGACTGATTTCACCTATTGTCAGGTGTAATAATCTTTGTCAAAAATAAGTTTAAATGTTTATCTCAATTTCAGTCTTCTCGCACGAACAATATTTGTTTTACAAAAATTGACGTTAAGTCTAGCGAAGACTTACCTACATTCTCGATTAAATTTTAGCTTCTACTTGTCTTTAGAAATTAACGAAACTTTCAAAGAGTGTGTAAAATGAAGTGATTCTAATTTAAGTTGAGACACAAATCGGATCAAAGAAGTATTAAACAGGAACAGTGAAAATAAATTCTTCAATATGGAGTTTTCCATAGACAAAATCTGTGAAATTTTTTTTATTTTTTCGCATTTTATCTGACAACTATGAAAAGGGTCTGGTGAGCACGAGAATTTCACGAAATTATTATGAGATAAAAAAATAAATTTATTTTTTCCTTTAATTATTTTTCAAAAAAAAATTTATTCAATGAGAACATTTAAATTTCAGGCCTTAAAACGAGCAAAATTTTTAGTTAAACTCTCGCCGCGACCAACGAAAAATTCTTATTAACATACGCATATAAACCATCAACTTTGACAGCATAATATTGGTGCTTCGGAAGGTTTACAGCATCGTAAATTTGAACCTGCGTAGCATTTTGCGAACGAGGATAGTAAACATTCAAAGTGAGCGGCAAGTCTTCGAGACCACCAAAAATTCTGTAGAAAGTGTTGCCAAGTGATAGTAAATTTGAGTTACTTTTCACTCTTGCAGTATTTCTGACTTCAACTTTTACGGGTTTATCGATCGCATTTACTAAATACATCAAACCAGCTCTTGGCGGGATACGAATGAAGAGAGAATTAAGAAACAGAAGTCTGATTTGATCATCTCTGAGAATATTTCTGTCCTCAGGCTCTTGAGCCAAACTGGAGACAAAAAATATAACAAACAAGCTGAAAAGAAAAAGAATTATTTTCATTTTTGCGATATTAAACAATTAAACTGCTTTTGAAGTGAAACTTGATGAGTTCACAAGTGAAAATTCGCAAAATTAGTTGGGCTATTTATGTAGAAAAATCACATGAAAAGCGAATGATAAAAACAATAAAGAATTGCAGTATAAGCGAGAAATTATCGACGTTTTATCTAATGAGAAACAAAAGCTTTTTAAGTATCAATCAAATATCAAATTTAAAATTATTGTGATGAAAGAGAAAGTGATAAAATAGTTTTGATAACAAAGTCATACACTTCTTTGCAGATAAAAAACAATTGATTTCCCGAACCAGCCGAAAAGCTAATAAATTGATTCACTGCTTTTCGACTAAGGAAAGCTTCGATTTGTTTCGTAAATTCTCAGAAAACGTAAAAATTCTCTCTTATCTAATCTGTAATCAAATTCGCAGTTACTTCACAATATGCAAATTGCAATTTGATTCTACGCTACGTGGCATTTGAAATAAAACCAAAATTTTGCTGTTTGAGCAAAGCTCAGCTTTTTTTCAGTACTAGTGATAATCAAAACGGAAGTTTATTTGCTTTGAAAATCAAGTTCAAAGTTTATATTTATGTGATTGAAAAGTAATTTAAGTGTTATTTAAAAATTTAATAAAATTGGACATATAAGTAGATGCATAAACTTTTATTAAGAATAAAAAGCAGAAGTAGTTAAAAAGTTTCTTTCCCTACCGATTAACACATTAAAGTTTAGTTATAATTTTAGTCAGAATCGATATTTTATTTAATGTCAATTTGCCAAGAAGCCAGTCTGCCATCAGCCAAAGATCCGTAAATTTCTACCTTTTCTCCACACAAGTTTGTTGAGTATGACAATGATTGTCCAGCTTTTTTCCTTTTAAACCAATAATTTTCTTCTTCGTACATTTCATTAAAAGTATAATAATCAGCATTTCTATTTGAGTTTACTCCTATCGCTTGATAATTGTTGTAAAGGTTTTGATCGTACGGAACGGCCCACATTAGGAAAAGCTTGTCAACGCTTTCATAGGGAGAAGCGGTGAGTGTTTTATTGAGGCATCTGATGTTATATCGCACCACACCAAGCGATCCACGAGCTGTGTGATAAGTCTTGCGAAACACAAACGCTTCTTTGAAGCCGGCACGAATTATATTCGGTGGAGGAATGTGATTTTTTCCAGAACTGAGGTAATAATCTGGACTGTGAAGCTCGATGAATTTTCGCCAGTTTCTCACTTCTATCGCACAGTACACATTTACATTAGGAAGTGAAATGCTGTCTAATGAAGCTCCTGCAAGAAGAGCTGTTACAAGCAATACGGTCGACATTTCGAGCGTAAGAAATTAAATGCTTCAAGAATAGCAATACTAAGTTAACTTGATTTGTTTATTTGCAAACTTGAATGCTTATTAAGCAACAATTTTTAGAAAAATGATTCATTCAATCCTTTAACATGCGCTAAACGAAACGTCTAACACGCAATTTATTGTAATGTGAAGTTTGATCAACTTATAAAATAATCGAGTAACTTAGCAAACTTTAGTGCAATGATTTCTTATCGACTATTTTTAAATTTTACATTGAGTACAGCAAAAATAATAAACAAAAGAAAAATAAATGTAAAGCATTGAACATTGCGTACTTGCTTATATTTTCTTACATTTTCTCTCTGAATTATTTTCAAGTAAAAAAATTTTTATGAAAAGCTTAAATAAAAGCTGAAAAAATAAATTATTATTTTTTATTTAGTTTTTTTTCAATATTAAACATATTAAAAAATTATTTAAAAAATAGTTGAGTTAATTTTATTTCTTTCCTTTCTTATCAATATAATTTTTTAAGCTTGATTAGTAAGACTTTATTCAAAAAACATTCTTGCTCAAATTGCTTGTATCGTATACTACGAATTTAATTTGTTTTTGATATTTATATTTGCAAACTATCGTACGACTTTTGATCAATTAATTTAAATAAAATATAAAATATCATCGAATCCATTGTTCCTCTGTAGATAAAATCCTCGCTTGGTGTAGGTCTTTATTGTTTTAATGATTAGTTTTTCATATTTTGCTTTACATAAATAGCTGGGCTAATTATACAAAGATTTTACTTGTAAGCTTTTCAAGTTTTGCTTAGAAAGCAATTTACTTGTTAATTCAAATCGTGAACATGAAAACTATTCTCACTTATTTCACTTTGTTCGCGTTTTTGTTTATTTTCTTTGTGGTTCAATTGACTGCGGACCGAAATGCTCTTAGCGATCACCAAATCAGAGCGAGGCTTCTTCTCTCACTCTTCATTCGCATTCCGAGAGACGCTGGTATGGCGTTTGTGGTGAATGCAATTGATAAACCCGTCAAAGTTGAAGTTAGAAATCTGGCAAGGGTGAAAAGTAGCTCAAATGTACACACTGGTCGCTATGATTATTATAGAATTTATCCTGATTTCGAAGATTTACCGCTCGTCTTGAATGTTTATTACCCTGGCTCCCAGAATGCTACGCAAGTTCAAATTTACGATGCTGTTAACGTTCCGAAGCGTCAATATTACGCAATCAAAGTCGATGGCATATATGATGCGAGAAATTTTACATTGGTCACAGAGAGAGTTTAACTAATGATTTTGCTCGTTATGACGCTTGAAATTCAAATGTTAGTATTGAAGTCTTTTTTTGACAAAAGATAAACGAATAATCAGTTCACGTTTAATATTTATCGTAAAAATAAATTCGTTAAATACATTTAGTCACATGGTAGATAGTTTTCATTTTATTCTTTTGTTTCTTGGGTTGGGAAGTTAGAGCAAATAAGGTAAAAATTACTTTAAATACATGCGAATTTCCGTCTCTTTAATGATGTCAATTAAAAAAAAAATCAAAATTCAAATTCATTTAAAAAATTTTTAATTAAAATAAAGTTTGGATAATCATTTTAATGAAAAAAGATTTTAAAAAACGGACAATTTGAAAGGAAAATTAATTTTTCATAAGCAGAAAAACATTTTTTATGTTTTTATATTTTCATTTGTAATCATGTTTTTGTTTTAATAAATTCAACGAAAAGAAATTCAATTTATTTATTCTGGGAAAAGGAGAATGTGAATATTTTCTAGTCTCTTTTTTTTATAAAAGTGATAATATTTATTTCGAAATATAAAACGGTAAAAACTTATTTTGGAGCAAGAAAAATAATGATGAGAAGTTCTAATTCACTAAATACACGAATTATAATTCAAAACAAATGTATTTCGAAAAAGAAAGAAAGTGATTAGAACAAAAGATCTTGTTCATTTAAATAAAAATTTCATCATCTAAATAGAAATTGAAATTATTTCACAGTAAACGATAGCGGTAAGTATAGGAAAAAAAAGATAATTGACAATGAAGCGATGGTATAAAAGCTTCGCACACTTTGTATTTCTTTTTTCATTGGTAAGCGCATAACTCAAACGAGATGATAAACATCGGAGGCTTAAGCGTCGTAATTTTTTCAGGTTTTTAAAAATAGAAGTTAAAGTTTGTTTTAATTAAAAGAATTATTCGCAGTTGATGCCATTTTCTAATAACAAAAAAGTG
>NCKU01002779.1:0-17571 GCA_003675995.1 Dinothrombium tinctorium | reverse complement strand
TGCAAAACATTGTTAGAAAGCAGTATTCAATTTATTTCAAAACAAAATAATTCATGTTTATAATTTATTCAACAAAACTTAACAACAAATGCGATAAAATGCAAAAGATAAGTGCAAAACTGAACACATTCTGTGAAAAACGCCTTAATTTTACAATAAATTTAAGTGTTAATGTCACAAAACGAATGAAGAAACTCGAATTGAAATTATTTTACTTAATGCTTATGGGTTCACACCGCGAGAAATCTCTGATACTGTTGGCTTCACAGTCCCTACTGTCATACTATGATTAATACGTTACGAAGAGACAAGACTTATTAAACGAAAAGAAGGAAGTGGGAGAAGAAAAATTTTTAATTTTCAAATTATATTCGCTTATTTTATTTGCCTCATTCACAAATATGTTTGCAGAGAAGTGCGATTTAAGTGAAGTGAAAGATTTTTCTGGACACGGGTGTACATTTTTCAGTTAAAATAGACAATCCTAAAAGCTGAACCATTTAAAATATTTTTTAAATTTAATTTTCTTATTTTGGTCAATTTTTTAGGCTTATTTCAAGAAGAGTTTGTTGGATAATGATTTTTGCCTTTTTTCTTGATTCTCTCAATAGGCATGCCGTCTTATTTCGAATTGTACGGCATGCCATATATTGAGAGGGAATGCGATAAATTATTTTTATCACTCATTTTTAAATTATCAATTTTTCAATTTATCTTTCAATTGTTTCACGACTATTTATAACAATAACAGACTGCTTGATCACAGAATTTTTTACACACAGATTCTAGTTAAAATAATCCAATTCGAAATGAAAAGATGAAGAATTTAATAGCGACGCTTTTTTTTATACAAAATCCGCTTTTAAAAATTGTGATTCTTTGAACAGTTTAGCTCTGAGATAAAAAAAACCAGAGGAATAGTTGCAATTATTATTCCTGAATTAAAGAAAAAAAAGTGAACTTCTTTTCTGAATTGCGCTTGTTTGTTTGCGACTAATAACAGTTTATACACTGTTGAAAATTTAATAACCTTATGTAACAATTTTATTTTCTAAAAATGTTACTATAAAAATCGATAATTTTAAAAGTGTGTAATGAAATAATTTAAATGCAGGCGCTGCTAGAATTTTTTGTATTTTACTCATTTAAACCGATGCATTTAATTATTTCAAAACAATTTTGCAAGAACCGTACAAACTCATATTATGAGTTTATTTTAAAAATTTGATGAGTTTCGTTGACAAAAAGGCAAGTAAAGTAATAGTTTTACAAGCGAAGCTTTGAAAAAGAGCACGAGAGCGGTGGACAAAACAGGTGACCAATGAAAAGTGATGCCAAGTGATATTAATAAATCGTCGATTAAAATTTTTCAAAAATTTTTGTAATAAAAGAATGAATCTTATATAATAGTTTGTAAAAAAGTAAATTTTTGAAATTGGTTGATTGCAATTTATTGATCTCTGTGTGTAGTGTTTCAAAAAAATTGAGAAAAAAGGCGATAACAATCGATGGTGTTTGCGCACAGCATAAACAAAGATTGTTCGCTTACACTTTAATTAAACTTTTCAAACAGTTTACAGATGAATTTTTTATATGTTTCTCAAATCATTATTAGAAAGCTAAGGTACCGTTCAAATGGTAGTGAAATATTTCCTCATCAAATGGCGTATATTCGTGTCCAAAAATCTTTCGCATTACTTGAAGCAAGTTGTGCAACAGCGAAAGCTTTTTTCAGGCACGTGTGTTCACATGTTTTTCAATACATTTTAGCCGAAATCTTAGATAATGAAAACAGAATAAAGAAATTATGTTTCAAAAGTGAGTGTCAACGTTTGAAAACTTGAGAAATTTTTCTTAAAAATATAAAGAACAATTTTTTCTGCATTTTTCAGACGAAAGAATGTCAAAAGATGCCTTTTCCATTGTACGAACGATTATGAATATTTTAATTGACGCTTGAGAAAAGTTTTCTGTCGCAGGACACTTGAACAAGTGATAATTATATTTGATAATGCTAGCGCATGTGAGAGATGCGAAATGTTACGAACACTGTTGCAGACAGCAGCAGCTTTGGACTGATTTCAAAAATTCAATATTATGTCGTGCAGACGAATGCAATTTCAAACGCCGCATTTATCACTTTTAACACTTAAATATTTGCTTTATTTGAATGAATAGTTTTTAAAGCTACTTTCAATAACATGAGCGTCAAAATTTTCAAGACTAGCAACTGCTATGCTAGAATGAGAAGCAAAAGCAGCATAAAAATCGATGATTATACAGACTAGAATGACGGAAAAGAAAGAGCACTAAAAACGATTATAATAATCGAAGCAGCAGCTGAAATTAACTTATCTTTGAATTGGTATATAATTCATAAAAATCGAAAGTCACGCCAGTGTTTTAGTATAATTTAGCTGAATATTTGTGCAACAAATTGTGTTAAAAAAATCGCTTTCAGTAAATGAGCAATGAGTTAATGAGATGAAACTAGGACTTTGTATAAATAAATTATTCGAGTACTTTTCCAATTATCTTTTGAAAAAATGCATATAACTTATGTAGAGAAGATATTAATCTTGCGGTTCACGAATAGCTGATTCCCACTAGGTCTTTGTATCTATCGATTTATAGCAAAAAGATCATTTCACGAATAGAACAAGTGTTAATTAAACTTAAAAATTTGCAAAAATACATTGAAACATGCAATCATTTATTACAAACTGAATGGAAACGAGACATGACTAATTAAACAAGTGGAACAAAGTCCATTTTGCATAGAAAATGAATCAAACTCATTATTTAACGTTATGTTCTTCCTGCGAAAACAAACATTCGCTATTGAATACAACTATTGGAACAAAAAGGGTGCAGTACGACATATGATACTTGTTATAAAAATCGTGGACCAAAAATTTTGGAAATTAAATGAGGTTCATTTTCATAAAAATTCATTCCTAGTTTCTTACAAAACTTTGTTTTCTTGGGCTTTAAATCTTAACATTGTTAAACTTTGAATTAAATTTATTACGAATTGTAGAAAAAATTTGATTGTTTAAATTAATTCTAAATGTAATAAACAATATTAATGATCATTATACAAACATTGATATTTCAAAGTCAGAATATTTTTTTGTGATTTTTGCGAAAAACGGAACAAAAATAAGCTAATGTAATATTTAAGAAACAATTTCTTTTGATCTGCGTGTTAACAGAATATTTGAGAAAAATATTTTACTTACAATGATTTGTCTGAATCTACAATGCAAGTCAAAAGTTGCTTACCTTATCCCTATATTCAATATTGAAATAAATCAATTTTGAATGAAGAAAGATGAGCAACTTTCACATCAACTTATCATTAAGATTGTGTGACGATCGGGCCTTGTCGTCGGTTCGAATTCAGGTTCGAAGAATGCGCAACAGATTTTTAGAATTAGACGAATGCTTTAATATTGACAAAACGCGAGTACAAAGTGCGTTTTAACGCGGGAAAATTACACAAAATAATGATTTAGTTATTAGAGTCAGAGTCGTTATACGGCTACAAGTATCGGCAGGCGATACAGCAGAATGGGACACTTTGTGTGTCGAGCTCGTTGAGAGCGAAATAGAGAGTAGAGTTACATACGAACGAACTTCGGCGAAAGAGCGAAATACTCATTTTACATGTGGTTTTATATACAAGTAATTGCTTTCGCACTGGCGATAGCCGATGTGTTCATTATTCGCTATGTTGCAAAGCGCGAAAGTGCAAAGATTTACTTGTGTTAATCTTTGTATGATAATGTTGGCGATATCGCTGGAATTGTGGCGTGCACGCTCGCCACAATTTTAAATTTTTATCGCGCAAAATTTAATCTTGATTCAAACCATGTTTATTTTTTCAAAGTTACACTTTTTCTCTCTATTTTGGCTTTTCTACCAAACTTAATTCATGACTGTCACCTAAAACATTGGTTAACCAAGCCACCGGGTTCGCAACAATTCACCGAATTTACTTAACAGTCGGTTCGCATATTGGTTAAAAGTTCGCACAATTTTCACCTAAAGAGAGATGGCAGCTATCATAATTCCTATAATTCCGCTTGCTTAATTTGATTTTCTTTTTTAGCTTACAATCAAAACGACCCACTCAGCATCCTACTTTTAAGGTGTGTCGAAAATGGCTCTCCGGGTACCTTCCATATCCTGAGTTTGTCATTTTTCAAACTTACGCGTCCTCAGAATCATTCATCCTGCGAAGAGTGTGTTTAGCTGTTCAAAGTAAACATTGAATATTTTGTTAATAAAGCGATAAATGTGCCAGATACAATTAATTTCTGATCTTACTTTTGATGATATCAAAAAATCAAAAAACAGAAAAAAATGACTGCAAGAAATGTAGTTTAACAAACAAACGATAACTCGTAGATTATTTTTTATCATTCACAACAAATCACACTGAAATCGTCGCTTTTTTATTTGCACAAGTTCATTCTACAAATTAATTTGTAAAGTGGTTTTTGAAAAATAAACGAACCGAAATAAAGTAAAAAAATGAAAACACTAAATTTTTTATCCACAAAATGAGCGTTTCTGTTTGCAAATCGTCATTACAAAAACAAAAAAACTTAAACATTCAACTGTTTGCAATCGCATTAAAATGCGTTAAGAAAACGCGAAAAAACTGTTGCCTCCAATTTGCAGATGACCAACGAACAGCGAGCAATCGGTATGCATAACGGCAGTGTATTTTCTGAAACAATGATGAATCTGTTCACTTAGGCAATCTATTCCTCACTTCATGTGCCAGAGTCAAAGTTAGAATAATCTCGAAGCGGCTATTTTTACTTCACTTTTGTTTTCGTAATTTTTTAAAAATGTCCTAATTATTAAACACTAACTAACAAAGTTCTGTTCTAACCAACAAAAGCAGCTTAAGTTACATGCAATGAAATTATCACACGAAGAAAAATCAAAATTATTTTTCACTCAAAAAAACGCCATTGCTTTTCACTTTCATTCGAATACACTGAAAGCTTTTATTTAAACAAAATTGAAAATGTGCTGAAATTTTCTTTTAAATGCGTCTCACTCGCGAACCTCGATCAAAATTGATGCGTTTCAAATTGAGAGGATATTGAATGATCGGCCAGGGACAAACATTTTTTTACGAAACTGAAGCTCTAAAGTTGAGTCACACAAACAAATAAAACGCAGCTTATCAGAATTTGCCGAATCGATCAAAAACACTTGATCAAAAATTAGAAAAATTTGATTCCAAGTTTGATCCCTTTTGAAATAATTGGAATGAAAAAGCGATGAAATAAACTTGAAAAATTTTTTAGCACAAAACATTCCATTTTACAACTCAAGCGAAAATGATAGAGAACAGTAAGATTCAAAATATTTTGACAAATTCGCATTAATTTGTATAATTTGGATATTATTTTTCATTTTTACTCATATTCTAGCAGCAAAAGTTTTATCAAATCAACAACATAATATTCTTGAGACATTTTTATACTTTTTTGTTGCTAATCATTCTATCAAAACAAAATGTAAGCATTCAAAAAAATCGGCAAGTATAAAATTCAAATTTTATTTACAAAAGCTAATTTAAAAATGTAATCTGTAGATTTACTGTTTAAACTGTGAAAATCTTTTAAAAACGCCATTTTTGAAAATTAGGTTATTTTTCAAGTTTTGAACATTTCAAAATTTCAACAGCCGAAATTTCAGCAAAATTTTATTTTTATTCAGAAGTTCAACGTTAATTCTATTTAATGATATTCATTGTTCATGAATGTAAAAATAAAATTGGGAATTTTCGATTTCATCTTATTTTATTCGAAAAAGTTAATGAAAATTTCAAAAATTTGCACAACAGCATTTTAGTTGTAATTTTTATAAAACTTTGCTTTTAAAGTTTGAATAAATATTAAGTATGATAATAGATTAATTACAAAAATTAATCGTAAATTTTTCAAAATACGCTCTCGGAAATAATAAAATTAAAATCCCTAAATCTGCATTAATTTTTACCTCTAATTGCGGCAATAGTTCATCTTAAACTAAACAACGTTTTACTTGTCATTCAAAGTTAAATTGTTTTTTCTTTGAATACGATCTTTAAGTATCTATACAACACTCATTCTCAATTTTAAGAATTGATGGAGAAACATTATTTCTGAACATACATTGAATCGAATTCGTCCACCACAATTTACGATCAACTTGCACAATGTTTATGAGCAAAACTTGCGAAAAATGAAGCGCACAAATCTTAAAATTTTACTAATTTTTTCATTTTAGACACTTAGCTCGCCAAATGAGTAATAAACATTTATCACAGGAGACAGGAATTTATGTGCTCAAAAATCATTTTTTAATCAAATTGTATAATTCACTATCTTTCGACAGCAAAAATGAGTTTAAATCAACAAACAAAAGCTTTTCGATGCTTTCTTCTCTCAGATTACGATGACGTTCGTTAAAAATATTTACAAATTGAAAACGATCGTTTAATTGCAACTGTGGTTGAAGCTGCATATCAAAAAATTTTGCTCGTATTAAAATTTTGAAATGAAGTAACCAATTCGTAATCAAAATTCTTTTCAAATTACCGGACCAACTTTTCTTTAGCCAAAGCTCATAATTTGTTTGTGATTTTCTGAATAATATCTTGATATTGGAGTGAAAGTTTTTCTACTTTTCTTGACGCCTCTTCGCTTTGCAATGCTGTATCACCTTGCTTTTTTCATGTTTAGAATCGTGATGGTTTATAGTTGTGCCTCAATAGTCATAAAAAAAGGTTTTTATCAACAATTTCTAAATCAAACTCTTTAGACAATATTCTTATTATTTTCTCGATGGCATTTTTTTCTAAACATTTTCGCTAAATAAAGTGTATGTTGCTATTACTAGCGATCCTTATCTCCCTTTTTCATAAAATTTACAAGTGAATCAAGGAAAAAAGAGAAGTAAGTTAAGTTATCTTTATAATTTTCAATTGATATAAATGAAATTTTTGATTTCGCATTTTTATTTACAAAATTTTTTAAAAATATGTGTGTGGGGCTTTTTATGTGATTTATGTGCTGATGTGCTAACTTTGGAAAAATATGTGCTTTGTGTGCTCCTTGACACATTGATTTTTAAAAAAGTTATTTATTTGCATATAAGTCATTTTATAGTGTGAGTAAAAAATAGGTGCTCACATAAAATTCCTCTCTCTAATTATCACATTCATTTACAATTTGAGTTTGGTAATAATTCTCGTTCACTGCATAGCTTCATTAATTTTAAACTTAACTATTCATTGACAATTTTTCTTTATTATAACAATTCGATTTTTAAAAAATTGATTCAGTATATTTCAAGCTGGAAAAAGCGCCTTGTGTCGTATGATAAATTTGATGCATTTGTTCGCTTCGCAATTTTAACTACAGTTTCGTTCGTATTAATTTCCTCTCCGGCATTCAAAACCAATTTTTTTGATGTATTTTTGCTGATGGGAAATTAATTTGATTGAAATTGTATCACAGGTTTCAAAATGCACGGAATGAAGAGAAAGCGAGATGAATGGCAACAGAAAGTTTGTTTTCAACAGCAGTGTACAGAGCGAAGCGAGTGAAGAATGTGTGTTTTGCAATCGATACGTAAACAAGTGGAAGCGATCAGCTAAAAGTGCGCGTTCGAAGCGCTTGTAAAAAGTGTGTGACTAACGATGGAAATGCATTTCCATTGTTTTGTTTACCCGCGGGAAAATGCACACTGAAGGGTTTCGTGCACAGAGCATTGCAGCGAGCAATTTGGCATAGAAATCATCTGCGAAAATCGACGCTGCATTTGATTAGAGTGCACTTTTCATGCAAAAGCTGAACTCTTCTTTAGAAGAGCAGAGCGAACTGAAAACAGCATTTAGACAACATTCTGCTTTTGACAGAAAAAAACGTGTGACAAATGAAACGAATTAAACGCATAATCGAGATTAACGTGCAGAGGAAAAGTTCTCTTATTGCATTTTCTTGTCTAACAAAATTGTTAATTTCAACTCGAGAAAGAGTTCGGCGAATTGAGTTTGCAAAACAATTCGTGACAATCATTCTGAAAACAGCGACTGAAATTAAATGAAATTAAGCCGACCGCTTCCGCTGCCGTATTCGAAAAGCAGACGTTTCTCAGACGAGTAAAATATAAGTTTTCGCCTAACAATTCGCTGCAAAATCGATGCTCAATTAACAGAAGCCAAATTTGAACCGCAAATGTTGATTCGCTCGTCTGCGAGAAAGAAATTGCTGCACATATTTGAAAGCGAATTTGAAGCATAAAACTATGCGTTGAGATTGCCGCATATTGCCGATACTTAGGAATGCTAATGCTGAACAAATGCAGTAATGAAGATATAAAGCTGGCGAGATGTGGTCGAAACTGCTTCTAATTATAAGTGCCCAAATGCTCTCTGCTTCAGTGTTCTCTGCTCCACTCAAACTCATGCAATCAATAACAATTCACGCGTCGTTTCGAAAGCAAACTTCGCTCTTCGGTAAAAGCAAAGCTCTTTGAAACGCTCGTTGTTTGAATACGCAACAGTTATTAATGCATTTATGTGCAGCGAAACAAATATATGAAACGCTTTTCTCAATATTTTCATAACGTGCTTTTTGTTTCATCGCCCAAATGATCGCAATTAACTGCAGCGCAGTGTGTAAATCAAAAAGAATGCGTGTGCCGCGCAAAGGTACAATTCCGAGCTCTAAATTAGAAGTTCTAATTTCGGTTAAAAGCATGAAAGTAGAAAAATATTTTTCATCCTTTTGAAAGCTTGTGAACTGCCTTTTTGGCGCTTTTGGCTTCACGCTGCTTTCATGTGTACAAAATAAATCAGCAACGGGTTTAATTAAATGATAATGTTCACTGCGAACTGCGATATTCGCCACCAAATTTTTTCATACTTCAAAGTCAAAGTAGCTTTTAATTTTGAAAAATAAGAGAATGAAACGAATTCGCAAATGTACTTCGAGCAAGCGAAGTGAAAAGTTTTCGTGCACAAAACTAAAAGAAATTTCGCTCGAAAAAAGAAAAGATAGCGAAATGAAGCCGGTGACGAATACGCTGTCGTCGTAATTAATATTAGCGTAAAACTTAATTTCGTCTTTTTTTTCAAAAACGCAACACGAAAAGCAATGCGAACAGCGAAAGTGAACTGAACACTGCATTTATCGATTTTTGCTTTCTCTTTCGATGCACGCTCCTAATTGTATTCGCTCTCTGTTCGCGTAAAACTGTCAAAAATAATTGTTTTCAGTCCTGTCCAAAATCATTCATAAATATAGAGCAAATTTTCGCGAGAAAATTCACCCTTTCAATGGCTAGAAAGCTTAACGATGTTGGCAATTAAATTTGTTTGACAAAACACCAAAATAACGAGCGTTGTTCGAACTATTTTTCACTTCGTTTAATTCACTGCTTACAAGTGGGAGCTCCTAAGCAAGGCTCGTCGAATTTCATTAACTTTTGCAATAGTTAGATTTCGAAAGCTTGGAAACATCAAGGTTAATCTTTTTTTACCCAATAAATTGATGTGAAGAAATTCATTTTAAAAATTGCAGTTCACATGAAAACTTTCGGGCTCTGCGGTCGCTCTGCAAGGTTTGAAATTTCATTCAATCTTCGAATCTTGTTGCCTTTTCGATGTTTACAAATTTCTCGACGAAGCTCTTCCTTCATTAATATTTACAAAAATATAATTTAAATTTTTTAAACGTTTTCTGCTGTTTGCTAAATTAGTTTAAGTTATAATTTTTATTTTTTAAAATTTCACATTATTTTTGCTTATTATCAAGAATTTTAAAATATGTATGATGGACGAATGAAAAAACTATCGCAAACATTTGATCCTAAATATAATTAGTAAACGTTGCATTCAAAGAAATTCAAATATTTTTCAAATGTTACTTGTAGTGGTTAAATAAGAGTCGAGTTTTTAAATAAATCAAATTATTTATTCATATAAAATTATGATTTGGTTCGAACAAATATCAATACTCAATACCAGTCAATAACAATAGAATTGTGTGTGATTTCAGCAATGACAATGTTTTATATTAGAAATCTTCGTTTTCTTAAGAATAGAAGAAAAGATTGCTTGATTTCATGAGTGATCAATGGGAGCTGAAAAATTTTTGTCTATAGAACAAGTGAAAATAACTTTTTGATGTACGATCAATTAATTGTTCAAGTTTCAGTAACCACTCTGCATTTTGAGATACATTTCAAATCAATTGAACTTTCAAAAAAGAGAACACATTGAGCTTAAATTAAATTAAATGAAATTAAAATCGGAAAATTTTTGATAGATGCGTAATTCTAAAATCGATAAGTCGAATTTTTGGACAAACTTTTAATCAAATTGCTTATTCAAAGCTTATAATTTTTTATCCTCTAAATTTAGTAAAATGATTTTTTTAGAGTAAAAAGAAGAATAGAGTCGGTAAATTTTATTAAATAATTGAAAATTTTTAAAATTATCGGCGCGGCCTGGCTAACAATAAAATTTTGTTATTTTAAATTTATTTTTAATAAAATTTTATTCCTCAACATTTTCAGCCGGTTTGGAAATTTTTATTTTTAAAGCTATTTTTAAGCGCTAGTAAAATTATTTTTTGGCTTTGAAAATTGTAAAAAACAATAGAACAAAAGATTAGAACGCATAATGCGTTACTTCTTAAAACTCGCATTATCATTGATCCAAAAATTTTCATGCTGATCATAAGTTAATTTATTTAAATTTTGCTCTTTTTAAAATTTATTGAACTGTATATCAAAAGAATTATTGTCATAGATGTTTCCAACATTTTGAAATTCAACTACCACGAAAATTAAATAAATTTTGGTGAGCTTAAAGGATGTACATTGGATAAGTACATCAATAAATATTATGTAGACTGGTTTTAAGAACAATTTCTAAAACCTGAACTGAATAGTTCAAATAAATTCAATTCAAATTCATATATTTTAATGCTCTTTACTTCAATCAAAAATCACGAAAAAAAATTCTATTTTTTCAAACAAGGAAAAATGTGAATGGCCAAACATCTTATTAAGACATAAACATCAAGATATCATAAAACTTGCATCTTTTATTTTTTCATAAAAATTGATAGTTCTTCAATCAGACACAGATTTCATTAACTAGATCATGTCAAATATACCATAAAATTTTATTAGACATTTTCAAAGCATTAAAAATGGTTTAAATGTAGATTACTTTCGCTATTAAATTACTTTCTAAACATTAGCGATATACTCTTTACTTAAAACGTCTGATTTGAAGAAACATTGGCTAAAACTGAAATTTTTTAGCATATTTTGGTAAACAAATTCCAATACTAGCGAATAAATGCAAAAATAATCTTTATTTTTTGTTTAATAAAATCGTCCTCTTTACCGATGAATAAATTTGGTTTCTAAAACAAGATAATTTTTTTGCTTGCTATAAGTAAAAGTTTTTCCATTGTAATTAATGGGATTTTTGCTATCATATTTGTTAGCTTCCAATTACATGTATGAAATTAATTTTTTATGAAACTGATCATTACGAAGTATATTCAAAGCCGCTTTTTGAAAATATTAAATGAAGAATATAGGTTTGCGAACTTGATAATAACTACACTTTCGGAAATAATAACATTGCTATCCCAAAATTTTCATCATTTTTTATCGCTTAACGCGATAATGTTTATCTTAAACATGATAATGTTTAACTTGTCATTAAAAATTGAATTGTTTTTTTTCTATGAATTTGATCTTAAAGTTTTTTCCATTTTTTCAATACAACACAAATTCTTGATTCAAAAAAAAAATTGATGCAGGCGCGTTATTATTTCCGTGAATGTATATAAATGGTCTTCACCATTATAAATTGTATATAGTGATTTTCATAAACATAATAGAACTGAAAACTTATTTTCCAACAATTTTCAGCAACTTTATTCATCTCAAACATAATAAATGTTTACTTTATCTAATCAGCTTTAACTAACCGTTATTAAAAGAAGACATGTATTTAGAAACATGAGCATTTTTTTCTCAATTTATGCTTTGAACTGTTTAAACAACTAACAAACTGCAAACAAAGAGTTCTTGTGGATTGTTTTGAAATACTGAAACTCGAGCGTTTACCTAACAGGTAAAATCATTTTGTAAACGAGGTAAATCATTTTGTAATGAATGTACTCAATTATCTAAAGCATAAGAAGAAGTCAATAAGAAAGTTTAAACATGTCCGTTATTAAAAAAAAAATATGAATTAATTTTTGCTAGTGCTGTCAATAAAAATGAAATTCTGAATATAAAAGCTTCAACTTTTCTAATCGTGAAGCAGAAAAGACAGACTTCTTTGCAGTAAAAAAATAAACTCGTCTTATTTCTAAGCTCATTCACCATATTTGCTTCAAGTAGAGCATAATTTGTCATTTAAAGTCGAGAGCGAGAATAGAAAAGCAAGAGATGACGTTTAAGTTTCAATTAAAATTTGTTAGCTGCAAAAGTGAAAAGGTGATACATTGAAAGCAGTGAATCGAACAAGATTCAATTCGCGTGGAAAATGTGTAAAGAAAACTTATTTGCAGCAATAAGTTAAGTTTATGTTCTGAAAATAGTGCCTCATTTAGTGATTGCAATAAGTGTTGGATGAAAGTAAAGATAAATCTGGATTTCTTGGGGATAATGCGTTCATTTTTGAAGCATTAAAAGTGAAGAAACTGTTGGGAACAAAATCTCATCTCAAAAAGCAATTTTCTTCAAACGATGAGAAAAGCAATAACATGATGAAAAAATTAAGCTCTTTTCGTTTTGCAGTAAGCTTCTTTTAAGACTTTAATCTGCGAGAAGAAAGTCAATCAAAGTCAACAATGCGAAAGAAAAAACATTAAATCATTAATGCTTTATGAAGCGACATTCGCGTTCCAATCTCTATTTTCAGTCCAAATGGAACTTCATTTGATTAATTGAATCCAACACATTGATTCGTGATCATTAAGCAAAAATCGTTCGCCGTATTGTTTCACTGCAAGTCTCATTTTGCAATGAAAAATGATTTTTTTAATTTAAAAATTCAACTTTTCGCAAAATTGTGATTCCTACTAACTTTTGCGGAGCGATCAATGATTGCAGCAATTATTGGTTGCTTTAACGATTCACGCTAAATTATACTCTTCGCGTTAAACCAAGCTTAAATGAGGATAAATTAAATCACGTTAGTGTTCGTCGTCAATTAATACTGCGCGAAGTGATTTGAAACAACTGAAAACATGCTAAGTTAATGCATGCAAAAACATTAATTAAAAGGAACATATGGTTCATCTCAATCATACATTGGCACGAGAGTGACATTCGTTTTCACTTTGAAATATAATTGACTCTAACTGGTTAAGTTCTTTGCTACTCTATCATGCATTTGAATAACGAATTGAAATGAAGACTGATGCATTTTTAATGTGATTGGTGCTAAATAACAAAAGTGAACCATATGAAATGAATGCAATAGGTCGTCTGATTTACAAAATAATTCTCAAATTTTTATAAAAATAAAGTTAAGAAGTAAAATTTTTTCGTCTTTCTGCTTTTTGAGCATCATTACATCGAGTTTTAGTCTTAAATTATTTAATAATCTAATCAACCGTTGATTGTTTTTGTGAATTTATATTAAATTATTCAATAACTAGATAAATCACCAAAGTTTTTCTCATTTTTTACATTTTCTTTTTGCTCTTATGAAAAAATGATGCAAAAATTAAGTTTGATTTAATTTTCAAGCGATTTATAAACAATCCTTGTCCCAAAGTCCCAAAATTACCAAAATATTTTATTAAGCTATTTGACGCCGTGTTTTTAATCATAAATATTATAAAATATTTAAGAAAAGTCGCAAAACTACAAAATTCAAATTTAAATGGTATCAATAGTCTTACACTCAGGGAGCGAAACAGCACCTAAAGTTCGTAACCATAACCGTTTCACATCTTAAATTTCATGGCTTAATTGGAAGTTTAGGACTTTTTAATTTTGAAAATTTGCAAAAGTTTATGTCATTTTTAAATTTGAAAACGATTTTGGGACAAAATTGGTCGGCATTCGATTTCTAGTCTGTACACAGGCGGGTTTGAGACTTAAAATTTTTGCCCATTTCATTTTTTATTTCTCGATTATGTGTGCTTTTCGTCATTTAACTTTTTTGTCCAGAAAGCTAAAAGGTCGAATTTAATAAAATAAGAAATCGCTATCGATTAAAAAACTTAGTCGCTTGAAGAGCATAAATTTATTAATTTTCACTTATTTTTATTATTAAAACTCATGTTGAATTCATTGTAGAATCCAAACGAAAAAATTTAGGTCTCTCAAAATTTTTCGCAAAATTTTCTTGTCGAAAAGTCAATGTTAATTTTCACCTTTTTTAATTTTTACTTTTTAATTTTGCTCTTCTCTTCTTTTTCCTAATCATTAGTAAGCATTGTTCTTATCTATTAAGTCTAAGAAATTTCATTTCAATCAACACCGCCTAAAAAATTAAAAATTGTTTTCATATAAACGTTGATAATGCATTAAATTAATTTTAATTTAAAAATCAACTCTCACGCATGAACCCATTTATTATTTTAAAAAAATCGAAACACACTCCCGAATTATTCTTTGATTAAGATTTTATATAATTATGCGATTATAAAATTATGCGTGAATAAAATTTGTGTTGAAAATGTGTTTAAAGTGTTTTTAGTCTGTTTGAATTTGAGTAAAACTAAAGAACTTAACTTTATAAACAAATGATTTCAAAAGTTTACATTTTAACTTTAAAACTTCAAGATAAGCATTATTTTAAATAATTTCTTAAAATGAGATCCATTATGGTCTATTAAGTCAGGCTTTTGACCATCTATCAGCCTGTAAACAGGCTCATTATCTGATTTTGCCTGCATCCAGCCCATATACCAATTTCATAAAAATCCGATTTACAGAACTTGACTGACAAGGGTTGCATAAGAGTCACGAACGGGAGGATTAGCGGACAAAACGAATATTTCAACGACGATGTCGGGATAGAAAAGAGTTTTTATGATTTATTAAAATGATTCCTTTTTCAATTTGTTTCACTATATTTCATTAATAATTTGTCGTTTCATTTTGAATCAAATTGAATTTTGTTTAAAAGAAAAGCGAATAGCGAGCGGCTACTGTTTTTGATTCATAATTTATTTTTGAGTGTACAACCAAAGAGTAGCGTTACTCTCTATGTCAACTTCATCGATTTTATTCGCAAAAAAAAGTTATCTTCGTAAAAATCAACGTTAAACCTTAGCGAACTTGTATATTTCAATTTATTTTATTTATAAAAGGAATGTAAAAACTGAAACTTAAAAGAAGAAATGATTCTAATGCATTGATATAAGTATTTTGCAGCATCATCGAGAATTCTAAAATGTTGCCTCTGCGAATTATTTGCTTTTTCATATTTTAGATTATTTAAATGATTTTATTTATTATTTTTTTTATAAATCACAAAGAAAATTTTTTATTCAAAAATGTAGCTTTGAAGAGTTGCAGGATTTGAGAATTCAACAAACAGAAAGTGAGAAATTTAAATTGGATTTTCATATCTTTAATTCGGGCAAACAAATGTTGCAAATAATTATTAAAAGAAAATTAATAATAAAAAATTTTGTGACAAATTTGATCATAGCAGATTTTTAAATTTAAACTTAAAAAGAAGAGTTTTTAATTTTTTAAATTTAAAAACTCGAAAAACAAAGTGATAGCAGAGCTATACATCTAACTTCTTCAATAGTAAATAGCAAGTAATCACTCACTGATTGAAATCGATCAGTATTTGAAAAATATTTTTAGATTAATCCAGGAACTTAGGAGTGAAGTTTATTTACTAATGGTAATTTAAATAAAAATTTTAATCTATAATTTAAATTTCACCATATTTTTTGCTAATCTTCCAAAGAATTTAATAGATTATGTGTAGTCTGTTTGTGAATTTGTAAATTTCAAGCAAATTAAAAATGATTAAAATCACTTCTTATTTGAATCGATCGAAAACAAAGTTGTGCGCGCAATTCTGAAAATAAATCATTTGTGCCTTAACCTCACTGCTTCAAGGATTATGCAGTAAAACTTATATCGCATTATTTTTTGTATCTCTAGCTTCTTGCTTCGACTCTTTTCTTTCTTGAGGTCATTAAACCTGTTGTACAATCACATGTTACAAAAAAAACGCGTTAATCGTTGGAGCATAATGGCACTAAACTTTTTCAGAAGAGTTTAGTGCTGAGATAAAAAACAATTCACAACCATAACTAATTTATTAAAAAGAAAATTTTCAACATACATTTTGCAAAAATGCTTTAATGATGCAAAACAAAATTTTCAAGGGTGGAAAGCTTGTGTAGATTTGAGCGCAAATAAATTAAACTAGCTTAAGATTGAAATTTTGAAATCACGCGAGATTATCTCAAGCTTTGATATGCAGTGAAGTGTGATTTAAGTGTAAAGTGTTGCCTTTTTTAAATTTAAACAAACGCGGAATAAAATATTAATGAAATCGTTACTCAAAGCCACTTTCTCATCAAAATAAATCTTGAAAGTTTTAAATTATGAAAATGCGAGCTTTCGTTTACAAAGCTAAAATAAAATTTGCCTTCGTGTGAGAGCAAAATGCGCCTCTTTTGTGAACAGAATTAATTCATTGAGAGAGTGAGTGAGCGTTATGAGCGTTGCTCGCGATAAAAGCTGAGACAACATTGAAATATAAAACAAGCTTTTTGCGTCAAGTGTTAGCGCCAGAATTTAAGGAGACACTTGTTTTATATTTGCCATCATTCAGAATTCTCGAAACACGCTCATTTCGTTGAAGAAATTATTTTTGTCGTCGGACAAACAAGCAAATTTCGCCGAATTTGCTAGCTAAGCAAATGAATAGAAGTTAGTTTTATGCTTCAAGCGTTTTCCTTTCTCATTAACTCTTTTGTGTAATGATTACTTATCAAAGCTCGAAAAAGTTTGTTGTTTAATTGAGCAAATTTAATGCAAAACAAACAATATGTGCGATTTATTCACAAGCGAAAATAGATTATTCTATAAAACAAAATATCTATTCTCATATCGTATCAATAAAGAATTCAATAAACTTTATGTCTAATTTGATTAAAAATGAAACCAATCTTTGCACACTCTGTTCATTCAAAAATAAAGCAAAAATAATGCGAGAGCACAGAGAAATGCTTTCTTTTTAAGTGAACAAAGTGTATATAAATTCTAATATTGAAATGCGTTTTTCATCTAAAGCTACAATACTCTTCATTATAATTTCATCAACAAATTTTTTCATAGTGCTTGTCATGAAATTGACACGCGAATGATTTTATTCACGCTCATTTTATCGAATATGAAAGAGGAAGTGTTTACACCTTCACATTAAGAGCTTTGTTATGTAATTTTGTTTAAATCTAGAGAAAACCATTTCTTGCATTTTGTGCTTAAAAATAAATTAAACTAGTCTAGACTGATATTGCCAGCCATATTTTT